>ML806487.1:67857-83641 GCA_009831015.1 Picea engelmannii | reverse complement strand
CATAGTTATGATTATTTCAAGTTAGGGTTGTTGACTAATCCAAAACTAGTCATGTGAGACTAAATAAAAGTTTGATGAAAATGCTAGTCTCTTGTTGTTAAAGTTAAGGAAATTTTGAAAGTATGTGATAATATACACCAGGTGTATTTGTTGGCACAGGGGCAGACCCAGGGTTCAACGCTACAAGAGCGCACCAACAAAACCCTAACTACCTACCCTTTCGACAACACCTGCGAAGCATATGAAGTCTCAACCGAGGTAGAGGAAGGGGTGGTTGCAGGACTCAAGTGTCTGCAACCTTAGATGGGACACAGATATGTGATTATATCGCTTATAGAGCACTTATCATTGATTATTCATCAATATTCAGTCCTTATTATACTTCACAAATAGCATAGAGCATCGCAATAGTCACTTAGATCTAAGGTAACTTAGCACTTAGCAACAATAAACATGTCAGATCCAATAGTTCAGCACTAAGTATCTTCATACATATACTATGCATACCTATCTAATAAGCACAAAGCATAAACATATCCATCTAAATATATCAAAGCACTTAGCAAAAGCAGAGATAAGCACAACAAGTCAAGGCACAAAGCATAACACACAGATTTACGTGGTTCACCCCCACCCTGGGGCTACGTCCACCAACTCTTCTTCTATATTATCGTTGGCCAATCGGTTACAAGCAAAAATCCATAGGAACCCTTACTTCACACATGAAAAAAGATCTGAACATCCCGCTAGATCCTTCTTCCTTGCCTTTCAACACAAAGCCTTCTAAGTCATCACGCAGGGATTTGCACTAAGCTCTGCAAGTCTATACAAAATGCACAGAGATCTCGATCACATAGATCCATTCTTGGCACTTAGCCTATATCACATAGATATAATACAATCCTATCCCTTCTACTAGATGCCTATATGTCTATTTATACATACAAAAATGGGCCTAAACGTGGGTAAACCCACGGGCCGACATCCCTTTCCCATTACATATTCCCCAAACCCAAAATGGACCCAAAAGTGGGTCGAGATCCCTTGATCTCTGCTTCATCTGGCGCTCCATCTTTGACAGGATGTCGAAGTCCCAAAAATGGTCAAATATGACCAAGTACTTCAAAACTTGGTCAAGGGCCAACAGGCCCCCAACACTCACCCGTGACGCGTCCCGAGTCACTCTTGTCTGAGCAATTCCAACTCGAATGCCTCGAGGTTGGCTCAAGCTGCTTCGACCTGCTGCAATGCTACTGCTTCTTGCTCAATGAACTCATAGATGAGTGTGTCATTGACTGGTCCTTCTAGGTGCTTTTCTGCTGCACTCACAACTTGTTCAAGTTCTACTACTTGGCTTTCAACTTCAGTGAACAGTTGGCATGCCTTCTCTTACACTGGTTTAAGTCATTGAGAGAGTTCCATCACTTTGGTCTGGATTGTGTGGATCTATTGCTGGGCCGTGCGTTTCTCTGGAAACCTCTTCATTCTCTTGACTGGTGACAAGGCCTTTAGCTGCGCCTGTAATGTATCTGCATGCTGCTTCGCTTCTTGGAGCTGCGACTCCAATGCTTGTAACTATGGATTCTCTGTGAGGTTTTCATACGTCTGAACGCTCCTAGAGCTCAACTTCTTGCACTCCAAGGCAAGAGCTTTCATTCTTCCAACTGCATTGAGAGAAGTTGCCTCTCTTAGGTCTCTGATTTCTTGAGGGGTCTCGGGCACAGTACGAAGTTCCAGGTCTGTGATGCACTGCTAAAGCTGCTGGATCACTTCTTCAAGCTGTGCCACCTGCTGCGGAATTCATTCTTCAGCTTTCACTTCTATGAAGGTCATAGAGCAAAGTGCTCTGTTGACCAGTTCCTATACTTGTAGCTGCTCTGCGATAAACCGCTCCTTGCTTTGATGTAGCTCTGATTTCTCGTTGTCCCACTATGCTTAAAGAGCAAGTTTTTCTCATTCGATAGCACTACGCTGCTCGATAAGTAATCCCTGTACCTGTGTCAAAGCCTAGATGGCTTGCGCTGTCTCTTCCTGGGCTCGTTGAAGGTGAGCTTCCACTTTATCGACGATCTCGTGCAATTGAGCTGGATCATCTCCTGTTCTACTGTTCCTGCTATCAGAGGCACCGTAGAGACTGCGTGGCTAGACTGGAGTGCCTGTTGCACTCCTTGGAGTTCAATCTCGATGAGATTATACATCTGCTCCTGCTTCTTTAATACCTCCTGTGAAGCATCGTTCACAGCTACGATGATGAAATTAAAATCATCCAATGTGAGGGTAGTCCGCATCTTGGTTACAGGGGTTCTAGGTTTCTTCCGGGAGGAAGATTTTGGAGGTGAAACCTTCCTTTTCTTCTATGGGTCTTCTTCGTCCCTAGGTGGTGGTACTTTGCCTTTCTGTTGTTCAATTTCTCCACCTTCGATCTCTTCGCCATCACCCCCTTCGTCTGGTGAAATGGATGCATTCCTCACAGATGTGCTGTCTACATCATGAACCTCTTTAGGCTTCTTCGTCTTGCTTGGTCCGGGTGTATCCTGCGCAGCGTCTGGGCTATCTACATCGGACAACTCCACAGGGTTGGCTGGAATAAGGAGGTCCGCTGACCATTCCTTAGTTATTTCCTCTGTTAGCTTGTAATATGACTGCAACTACTTCTTTTGCTCATCAACTGCTGCTTGTGCTCATCAACGCGCGCTGTTATATAAATGAAGTGGCGGTCCGCGCTGAACTTCATGAAGGGCCAAAACCTGTGGAGGGTATTCAGGGTCATCCGGGGCTTGAACTGGATGGCTTGTTTCAACTGGTTGTAGTAAGTATGGAATATGACATTGGATTGCCACTACTTGTTCATATCATTAGAGTACCATAGCGTACAAAACTTCACGACCAGAGGTTCGAAGGGCTCAATGTCGGGGAAGGTCGCACCTTCTGACATTTCCCATGCAATGAATGCAATTAGGATGAGAAGCCAACTAAAGTGGAACTCATGCCCTTGGTCTTGCGCTTCTTTGCAATCAAGCTCCAACTGGTTTACAAGGTACTGCACCCAATTCATTTGTAGTCTCTCTGCGCACTTTCTTGCGAGGTCAACTACGAATCCAGTCACTTGGGTGGGCCGGTTCTTGTGAACTATCTTTCCTGCGATCAACTGACATGCGAGGCACACTGTGTCATTCTGGATAGAGGTTACCTTGTAACCTCGTGTGCCCTTCTTGACATCGCCATAAGTGTCTTTGATTCTCTGCGCTAATGCTTGATTTGAGGTCTTTCTAGGGTAAAAATCTTGTGGGTCAGGGCCTTGCATGTTCAACCCTGTGATCTGATTGATCAAGGTCAGATCCAAAGTGATGCGATGGTTCAACTATAAGTAACCTCCATGATAACATGACAGTAGTAACTTTACACATGCATTCACCTTCTGATGTCGTCTGAAGTGCGGGATCTTCATCACGTTGAGTAGTGTGGATTGCGCAAGGTTCTGGGTCCATGGTTGCAGGATAATCTTTGAATTTTTGCCTTTAGACCTGGTCAGATACTTATGTGGGGCGAGCATCCTGTAAGCCTTCCTGTCACCAAGGTTGAAGTCACTGAACTTCAACGCTGTGAGCTTATCCTGTTTGGCTCAAACTGTGCGTATCCCTTTTGGGAGGTACGCCATGACCAAAGCACAGTCAAAATATCTGGGCACGCTGTCTCAGTTGATGGCGTCGCTTAGAGGGGGTAGGTAGGCAGGTAGAATACTCAGAATTATCTTGGCATTCGCAATGTCATCTCTGTGATTTGTTCTTGTCTCTGTCGCAATTCTGGAAGTTCCTGCTCCGTGAGCAGTCGATGGGGAAGCTTGGACTCCTCATGTTGATGATGCTTGCACACCCGCATAAATCCTTCTTTCCGACATGGTTTTCTTGGTCCTGAGATCAACGAGTACTTCCTTCGTAGATTCTTCAAGTACACTAAGCTCTTCGGACATACACGCTCGAAATAAATTATCAGAGTCACAATGATCTCAGACATCGCTCAGGAATGAACAACGAGGGCGCGATGATCACTATATACACTTGCTAGTCTGCAGGCTTCAAATTCTCATTTGGAAAAAGTGTTCTTTGGTCATGGCGCGACAAGATAAATAGGCGATCTTGGAAATGATTTTATTTGCAATGGGTATGAGCCTCATTAATTCATGTTCTGTCTGTTATGGCATGGTCCGATGGTCTAGTGATGGGCCATAAATGCTTTTCGATCCGTTCGGAGTGGCAGTTGAACGACTATATCGACCTCTAACGACTATATTGCTTCACCATGACGAAGTGGCCCATGTCGCTGTTCTGATATCTCGAAGAAGTTCATATTCTGCAAGTTTTCCTTCTGCGAGGTACCCTCAGGAACCTACTGTAATCTTTCAATATTATCCTTCTTCTTACTCAACTTTCTAGCCTTCTTCCCTGTGAGCTTCATCTCGGTGGTTCTTTTCCCATTCTGATTCTTATTTTCCTTGGACATAGTCACTTCATGCTGCTGAGATTCTTTCCTAAGACTCAGGGGTAATACTTCTTCTATATCTGAGACAAATACTTCAATCTTCTGTGAGTCCTCTGATGTTCTTGCAGTTTTGATATCTGGGCTTCTAGTGTCAAATAACTTCGATTTGTTCTCCTGCTCTTCAATCAACTGTGCAATCCTTCTGGTCATGAAATATTTTAGCTCTTGTCTCTGTTGTTGTAATACCTTTTCTTCTTCCTTCTTTCTAGCTTGATCTCTCTCAATCCAAGGTTTTCTGAGTAACATAGTAAATGAGGCGCTATCCTCAATAAACTTGATAATCTCAAAATCTTCTTCTGTCGAAGTTCCATTGACATTCATAGATATCTGAGTGAGCCTTCCACATAGTTCACCAGTTTTCCTCTGAATAGTCCTATTCCTCCTAGTGAAGGGGTCATATCAGGATTCCCTATGGCTTCCCAAGTTCTTTTTGGCATAATGTTCACTGATGTTTCTTTATCAAGGACATAGTCAATGTCGAAGTCTCCTATTCTTGCTTCAATGCATTTATTTTCTTTAAATATCTCTGGTAGCCTAATATGTCGGTGATCGTTCAAGGTGTCTTTCATCTGTAGCAATACCTTCTCTGATTCTTGCTGGGGTTCTATGATTTCTGGATTTGCCTTAGGGTTTTCTTCATTCAGATTCATTCTTTCAAGCTTAGCAATCATTTTAGGGAAATCCAATACTTCATGGTCCAAGGCTTTGCAACAAAGACAACTAGGTCTTCCACCAGGGCATTCCTTAGCTAGATGTCCCGGTCTTCTGCAACTATAACATAGGGTTAATCCTCTCTTCCTTTTAAATGATCCGCAACTTCTTCTATACTGCGCAGTAGGATCATGGGTGCTAGTCTGCAAAAATTCTTTCTAGGATCCTGCATCCATTTGTTAGTCCAAACATTCTTTCTATGCATAAGTATAACATATCTATCACTATTCTTATCAGATATATTCATATCAAGCTTTCTTTCATCTATTAGAGCCCTAGTTTTCAAGCCAGGATATAATCTATCAAACATACCTAGATCCATACTCTAGAAACAAAAAATTTCACTTATTTTACTTCTATAGAGCACAAAGCTTCTAGATCTAAGACCTTTTAACTATTCTTACATTTATTAGAGAACATAGTTTACATATCTTACTTCTTTTCTGCAGATCTGACCTCTCTTCTTAAAAAACTTCCACTTTTACCTTTCTTAGAGTACAAAGCGTTCAGATCTCACTTTTTTTATTCAGATCTATCCTTCCTTTCTTTAGCACAGAGATTTTCAGATCAAGTGGATTATTGCGCACTAGGGCACAAATCCATGCACAGAGCTTCCACACTTTTAGGATGAATCTTTGCACAAAGCTTCTTCTTCCTCAGTTCCCAACAATCACAGTTTCAGGTCCCAACAATGGAACCATTTGTTGGCACATGGGCAGACCCAGGGTTCAACGCTACAAGAGCGCACCAACAAAACCCTAACTATTGGCCCTTTTGGCAACACCTGCAAAGTAGATGAAGTCTCACCCAAGGTAGAGGCAGGGGTGGTTGCAGGACTCAAGTGTCTGCAACCTTAGCTGGGACACAGATCTGTGATTATATTGCTTATAGAGCACTTAGCATTGATTATTCATCAATATTTAGTCCTTATTATACTTCTCAGATAGCACAAAGCATCGCAATAGTCACTTAGATCTAAGGTAACTTAGCACTTAGCAACAGTAAACAGGTCAGATCTAGTAGTTCAACACTAAGTATCTTCATACATCTACTATGCATACCTATCTAATAAGAACAAAGCATAAACATATCCATCTAAATATATCAAAGCACTTAGCAAAAGCAGAGATAAGCACAACAAGTCAAGGCACAAAGCATAACACACAGATTTATGTGGTTCACCCCCACCCTGGGGCTACGCCCACCAACTCTTCTTCTATATTATCATCGGCCAATTGGTTACAAGCACAAAGCCGTAGGAACCCTTAGTGCGTACTTACCAATGAGGTAGCCTCAATTGTTAAATCTATAAGTAAGGAGACCTTTTGATATGGATGGAATAAAAAAAGGATTAGAAACATATATTTCATTTTGGAAGAAAGGGATTGATAAGAGATGGGAACAATATTGACATCCCAAGATAATTTATTGAGAGACTATATATAAAGCTTTGGACACTCCCTTTCAAATCATTGAGCACTCAATAACTAAATTATGGCCATCCAAAGTGCAAGAAATAAAAAACAATGCTCCTATAAAGTCCTCACATGAAGTTATGGAAGTGTACTTGAGAGAAAAATGTCTCCACAATTGAAGATTGTTAGGTTGGACCTCTATGTAACAAGCCTAGAGATCCATTCTCTCCAAAGGATGATGTTGTAGAGGGACACATGCTTATAGTACAATCATCAGATCAAGATTGTGTGATATGGTTGGGTATGTCAAAGGGAAGTGTTTACCAAGATCCATATGCTAATATTGAGTCTTACAAAGTAGAGGTGCAATGGTGGAAGCCAACTAGAACATCAAAAGTTAGCAAGGAATTGTACAAAATTGTTTAAATAAAAAACAATAATGGGTTGTTGGTTTGGAATAAAATAAAATGTTAATAGTATCATACGGGCATGGTCACCAAGGGTATGATGGACACGAGAGAAAATAAAAATAACTAAGATGGGATTTACAACAATTAATGCACAACAAGAATATATGGAGCATAATATTGAGAGCGAGATTGATGCTGATGAATGAGACTTTATTGGAGTGATGCTACCTTAAATATTTATTAAAAGGTACAACTCTATAATACAATGATAGTTGTCTAACTTGTTTTTGTTTTATTGTGTCTCTTTAATCCTAATACATTTAACAATGGACGCCATAGTAATATTATGTATGCATATACAATAATAATGTGTTGATAACAACACATTAATATTAAATTTAAATTTATATACACATTAAAAAAATTTAAAATATTAAAATCTAAATACACATTGTAACAATATTGACACTTTTTAAATCAAAATTATCTGAATAATAATTATTATATACGATTCATCTTACTTTACTCTATTTTAAATTCATATATTTAAATATATAATTTGACTTTCACTTTTAGAATGAGAATGCCTTCCACAACAATTCCAACTTCCTTTAAATTGAAATGAATGAAGCCTCCAAATTCCAACTAGATCATGTCATGTATCACTTCCTCTTCCTTTGTTGTCTGTATTGATGGGGAGGCTACTAATTTTTTCAGAAGTGGTAGGGGGATCAGACAGGGGTGCCCACTGTCACCGATTCTATTCATTCTTATCATGGAGGGCCTCAACCTATTATTGAAAAATAGTCAATCGGAGGGTGCTATCATAGGTTTAAAGATTGTCAGTTTCACCATAATCTTACATTTACTATTTGTGGACGACATCCTTATTTTATCCAAAGCTAGCCTTTCGGAATGGAGAGTGATCGATAAAATTCTCACACTTTTTTGTAAAGCCTATGGCTTAGTAATGAACTTATCAAAATCAACTGTCCATTATTTTAGCATCTTAGATCATGAACTGGACGATTTCAAGTCTGTCCTTAATTTTACATTCAATGATCTTAATATTGGATTCCGTTACCTGGGCTACTGCTTGAATACAGGGACACAACGAGCATCAGACTGGGATTGGATTGTGGCCAAAATTTCAAACAAAATCAATTTATGGGGAAACAGGTGGCTTTCTTTGGCTGGGAGGTATATCCTGGTAAAATCTGTTCTGGAGGGTCAAACAGTGTATTGGATGTCATTGGAAGCATTACCCTACTCGGTCTTAAACAAAATCAGGAAATTGATCTTCGATTTTTTTTGGAGTGGCCACCAAAACACACAAAGGATTCATCTTTGTAGCTGGGAGACATTGTCAAGACCCAAAAGGAATGGAGGATGGGGCATTCACGATTTAAAAACTTTCAATCAGGCTTTAAACTCTGTAACTCTATGGCGCGTACTAAAAGTGGAAAGTCTTTGGAATTTGGTTATAAGAGACACATATCTTAAAAATTCCCCTCTCATCCAATGGCTAAGAAGACCAGTTCATAAAGATGGATCATTTTCAAGAATTTGGTCAAGTTTATTACACACCCTTCTGATCATTCTTCACTGGATCACGTGGCAGCCTGGCAGTGGAATTCACATAAATATAGGTTGTGATAAAATCTTAGGTATGGGTAATAGATCATTACTCATCTTTGAATTACAGTTGACTCTTAATAGCTTTCGGATCACACACCTTGTGCATGCATCAAAGTCACAGAATCAAATCCTGTGTACAAATCGATGGAAAACAAGTGCTAATCTGGGTCTAATGGATGCATTAGCAACAGAATGGACCAATTACACTAAAGCGCTGAGTGAAGAAGGAATTACACTGTCTGCCACTAAAAAATACATGTTGATATGGGCAGGAGGAGACCAATCGGGGGCTTTTACAGTAAAAAATTGTTATGATGCGATTATATCAACTCATTCTTGGCTGATTTGGAGTGGCTGGAAGATTAATTGCGGGAAATGCTGTACTCAGCTAAAAATTATAATTTTCTTCTTACTGGCGGCAGAAAACAGAGTACTCACTTGGTATATGCTACTAAAAAAAGGTTGGATAGACCCGTGTTTGTGCATTTTATGTAAAAAAAACACATAAGACACTCAACATATGCTCATACATTGTGAATTTACCAGAAGAGTGTGGGCTTCACTAACTTTGCAATTAAAGCTAACTGTCAGCTGGAATGGCCCTTCTTTGGATGTCTATATGGAAGAATGGATCCAAAACAAGTTTGCACCCAAGATTCTCCCTTTAATAACATCATGATTTATTTGGAAGGAACACAACTTGGCAATTTTCGAAGGGAAGCATCCGTCTATAATTACAATGGTCATCAAGATCCTTGGAGCACTCCATAAAAAATTGGTTGTCAACAAGCCCCAGGTATTGAGATTAAAACCCTTCTTCAGAAAATAAGGCTATACATTGGCCTTTTTTGACGGGGCAATGGAGGTAGGGGGCTTGAGATGTGGGGTAGGAGGGACGCTAAAATGTATTGAGGCTCCAGATTACAAATGGTTCATTAGTTGTGGTGAAGGAACCAACACAAAGGCTGAATTGATGGGAGCAGGGGCGTCACTCTGGATTGCGAGTCTACTAAATATTCATCATCTGTAGGTCACGGGGGACTCCAAAGTAATCATCGACTGGCTTAATAAAAAAGGGAATTTACAAGCGATCAGTATCGAAGGGTGGAAGATGAGGATAAAAGAACTTTTGGCAGTATTCCAAGGCATTAATTTCCAACATATTTACAGGGAATCCAATCAGGAGGCTGGCAAGCTTTCTAAGAGAGCACTTCACTCTCCCAAAGGTAAACTAACCTATTTTACTTGGGATGGTGAAAGCGAGGGTCCAACCAACCATATAAACATTTTCTAATTCTTGACTCTGTTATGAGTGGACTGTATGTCTTTCATTGAAAGTTGAGTTTGACATCAAAAGGAATACTCCTTTATTGTTTAGGCTGGGCAAAGATGATACATTTCAGCAACTCAACCATGTACTCTTTTGGTTGACAGGTATGGCATGATATGGACGAAGACCATTTTTCTTGTATGGATTTATTGTTGAATGGCGGTTTTTTTTATCAGTCCTACTTACATTTGTCGGAGATGCAAAAAACAAATTATGATCAATATAATTTTGAGCGATTTTTCATTTGAAAAAAAAAAGTGAATGGAGGGCGGTAATTGAAAGCACATTGTATCATATAACCTCTGTCCACGTGTATTATTTAGACATGTGATAACATATAACTTATATCCACGTGTATTGTTTTTGACATGTCATAACATATTACTTATGTTCACATATGTCATTTGAGACATGTGATAGCATATAACTTATGTCCACGTCTATTGTTTGAGGGATCTATATCATAATTCTTCCCACCCATCATTTAATTTTTGTGAGAGAGCACAATTGAGGGATCTATATCATAATTTTTTTGTGGTATACCTAGGGAGGTAATATGGGGTACCTAGGGAGGTACCCAATGGGAATGTAGTTATGTGTTATTAGTGGAAGTCATTTAATATATGGGAATGTGGTCATTCAATGTAAGGTGGACTAGGTCCACTATATTAANGAGTGTTTTAGTGATTTTTTAGTATGCTGAATATATTTCTGTATTCATAAATAAATTTTTATATTAAGGTTAACAACACTCTTATATTAAAGTCTAGAAAGATGTACATACCCTATCTCCCTTTGGATTTGAACCTTTGACCTCTTAAGAGAAAACACAAGTTCTTAACAATTAAATCCACTCAAGTTATATCTATATTAAATAATAATAATAATAATAATCTAATTTTAAGATCACAGAGACACCAAATTGGTGTATGAGACCCCCTTGTTTGTGGGATAAGGGACCCCCTCCACCCAAAGATTTAACTGGTAAAGTCGACAGAGGTATACATACTCTACCCCCTCTAGATTTAAACTTATGACCCCTTAGAAGGAAAATATATTGATAAAGAAAAAAATATATTTATCATTAAAAAAAACCTCAACTTTACACTTTTCTAATCCAAAAATGTAAAATAAAAATTACACTTTTCTCTTAAAAATACAATTTCCATTTATAAACAATCTCTTATTGATTGATCGATCTAAATAAGTGTTATTTAAAAAAATAAAAACATTTAGCTATAAACAATCCCCTCTTTTACTGAAAAATATATTTAAAAATAAAATTAGCTATTGAAAATTTAGCAATTCTTTACTCTAAGTATTGTTATTGAAAAGAATATTAAAAAAATTACACTTATCATTTCTCTTTACCATTGTTTTGGTTCTCTTTGCTCGAGGTAGCATAGTAATTCTGTGATGTAACGGAAAGGAGGGAGTCTTTATCGTCCTATTTTCTATTTTTTTGGGTCATAATTCAAATATTATTCATAATGTTATTGGTTGTTATTTTCGCTTGTGGATGGTTGATCATTATTGTTTAAGAAAAATTATATCATTTAGAAGTTGAAGTTGATGATTTATAAGAGGTAAATTTTCACATATAGATATATTTATTCTTATTTTTAGATCATTAATTTTTTTTAGGTTTAAGGAAAATGAATTTTTAATCAATTAAAAATAATTTTAAATTTTATTCCAAAACCAATATTTATAAATTATTAAAAAAATAAACTTTTATCTTTTATCATTTTATATATATATATTTTTTATTTCACTTCAATTTTTTTTTTACCTCTTTCTAGAGGTTAATGTTCATTTGTAATTGGGCTCATGTCATAAGATTCTTATGATCACCCAAATGGACTAGAACCATATTCTCTTCCCTAAAGAAGTTCAAGTTTATAATAATAATAATAATAATCTATTTTTAAGGTCACGACCAAGCCAACACACCAAATTGGTGTATGAGACCCCCTTGTTTGTGGGACAAGGGACCCCCCCTCCGCCCAACGATTTGACTGGTAAAGTCTACGAAGGTATACATACCCTACCCCCCTCTGGATTTGAACCTGTGACCTCTTAAGATGAAACACATGTTCGTAACCATACTTCTAAGGTTCCACATCTAACTTGTTCAATAAGTCAAAATGGACTGATGGAACCTCTCAAATTATTGTCATCTAATATGTCCTATGCTTCACTTCAAAAGATGGCTAATGAGGGCATCTAATGGATTGGTCTTTCTCTAGTGTCATAATCTAGTTTCAACAAAGTAGTGATAAAACAATATCTAGATGTTGCAATCACGAAGAACAACTTCTTTGCAAGTTGTAATCATTGTATTTCAACCATGAACAAGCTTAGGGATCTCATTGATCCAGCTAAAGTATAATGGTTGCGAGCAGTTCAAACAACCCATAATCACTATATTGCAAGTTATTGCCATATGCACTATATCCACATATTATTTTCATAGAAGAGTCCAAGCATTTACTTGAGCATGGTGCATGACAAGATGAATAAGTCAAATATTTCTATACCAACATTGGGTAAGAAGATAAAGGCTATTAGTAATGTCATGAATCTTTCCATTTCTTTGATTGATATGCTTACACATGGACATAAGATTGGGGGATTTGGCCACTTCACTCTTTCCTATTCTGAGATGGGTTCAAATTTCGCTGTGATTTCATTGGCTAAATGTCTAAAGGATCTTGAAGAACCAATGTGAATAAATATGGAGATTTGTTTTACAAAAGGGGTACGTCGAAGCACCCATTGCATGAAGATCTATTACAATTTGAGTCTTATGAAAAAAATCTGATTTACATGTAAGATGATATTTAAACACATGAGATAAGTGTTGATAATACAAATTTTTGAAAGTCAAATAAAAAATTGCCACTAATACTATTGCAACAAATGGATAATTGTTGGATTACTAAGGGGGGGGGTGTGAATCAGTAATATAGAAATTTATTCCTTTTTAACCATATAATCCAAGTGTTATATCAATGTAGCATTATCATCCAATAACTGCAGATTAAATAAACAATGAAAAAATGAACAATCATACACATACACAGTACACCAGTGTTTTACGTGCAAACCCAAAGAGGGAGAAAACCACATAATGCTTTTTCTTATATGTCTTGAAGAATTACATTCATTGGAAGCACCAACTTCCTTTGTTTTCCAGCTACAACTGGAAGGAGGCTCCAACCCCCTCGTTTATCAGGCTACAACATGAAGGAAGCTCCAACTCCCCTATTCTCTGGCTACAATCAGAAGGAGGCTACAACCCCCTATGTTCTCCAACAACAACCAGAAGATGACTACAACCACTTGTCCTTGCCCCGTCCAACCGCCTTGAAGTAAAAGTAAAATGATGGAACCACTATCACACTATCACTGTGAGATATACCACTGTAAACTTGTACCAATAAACCTGAACCATGCATCAACCATGCATCAACCTGTACCTCAACCTGTTAGGATATTTAGACACTTAGGAGTGAGTGGTTACTGAAGTTGTTCATCCTCTGTTGGAATACCTGTGTTGTCGAACATGGTATCAGAGTTTGTTTGAAGACCCTCTCCTGTTGTAGACCGAGATCGTGAAGATGAGTTGCCTCATCTTCATTTTTTGTCATTTTCGTACATTTCTAGGCTGAGAGGACTGTTCCATTGCGACCGGAGCAGTCGTTTCAGTCATGAGCACTTTTTGTTTCACTCGAAAAGGTTTATGTTTGCCCAAGATATGGCCATTATAGTCAAATCCGGAGGTATAAAGCCTGAATATGCATTTTTAAAATTTCTGCAAAGTTTATTTTGATTTTATTTTGGTTTGATATTATTTGTTTCTAGGTTGCTACTCTTTTAGATCTGCGTATGCTCTTTTCCTCATGCCTTGTGCGATCTTGACAAATCAGAAACAGATAGAAAAATTTGCATCTTCCAGGTAAGCTAACCGAGATCTAACCCTTGTTGTCATCGAGAAACGAAATTTTTTTCTTGTGTGAAAAGAGTTTTTTTTTAGCACGCTCTCCAAGGCCGTCTTCCACAACAACAACAACACCTCCAATCCTCCTTCTGAACATTACAATATGTTTTTCTAGACCATTTGGTTAAAAGTTGCCTTATTAAGTAAGAGGTCTTGAGTTCAAGTCTCTCTTTTGTTACATTTTTTGAAAAAGTTCATGCTAAAATTGTAAAGTGTATTTCACGTCAAGTATAAAAGTGAATCACTATAAGTAGCTTTAATATTTTATTTTAGAGTTATTTATTTTGCATGCAACTTTTCTGTTATAAAATAACTTCATTGTAAAAGTGATCCCCACTCCTCTTTATAAAAGTGGGTCACTTCATAAAGCAACTTACACTATCACGTGGTCATTTAGTTACCGTTTATGTTTTTTTTTAAAGGGTATATAACTCTCACATCCGAAGTCTGTTTTCAGTGTCGTTTTTTTTAAAACCGCATAACTTTTCGAGCTCTTTCCATCCAGATCATCGGTTTTAGTTTTTAAATCCATATTATCTGCATATTTAATATGGTTTCTACAAGTAATGTTTTGCTTACAAGCACCAACTACTTCCAATGGAAATGTCATATGGAAGATTTATTAAGAAGTAAAGGCTTGTTTCGGATTACCTTGGGAAAGGAAAAAAAACCCACTGATGATGATAAGAAAGCCAAATGGGCTAATAGGAGTGATGAAGCACATGGACTAATCAAAATGTCCATCTCTCCCGATTTAAGATACCACCTCCAAGAAATTGATGACCTCGAAGAAGCTTGAGGCAAGATTGAATCTGTGTTTGGTAAACTCAATATTATTCGAGCACAACAGTTAGAAAATCAAGTACTGACCTTGAGTCCAAGTGATTTTTCTTGCCTTGGAGACTATCTATCTAGGTTTAAAACACTTAGAATTTTATGTGAAGAATGTAAGATAAAAATGGAGGAAGAGCGTTGCATCTATCTTATTATTTCTAAGCTAGGTAGTGCATATTCTATGTTTGTATCTACCTTTTATGCCATGAGAAAGGCTCTAGGTAAATCTTATGAAAAACCCACTCTTGAGTCCTTTTGTGTTGCTTTGATTAGAGAGGAAGATAAGCTTGTACAACTTGGAGTGATCAACACTGCAGGTACCTCCAACAAAGCCTTAGTTGCCCAACAGAAAGATAAACCCAAGAATCCTAAGAAGCAACATCCTCACCACAACAACAAGAAATATAAGGGTCCCAAACCCACTCAGACAACTTTTTCTCTGAATGGAGACAAAGGAGAAAAATATAAAAATAAGAAGACTGACAGACATTGCAACTTTTGTGATAACGATGGTCATGATGAGTCCAAATGTTTCAAGAAGGTGGAAACTTTAGAAGCAACGATGAAGAAGCACAACATCAGTATTGATCCTACTACTTCTTTTTCTTCTCATGGACATGCACTTTCTGCTTCTGGTTTCTCCTTCAATACACCTTCTACTTCTACTTCTGATAAGTGGCTTATTGATTCTAGAGCATCTTATCATATGGCTAAGGATACAAACATATTTTCTACTCTAAATAAATGTAACGCCAAGAAAATATTTAAGGATATAGGGGCTTCCGCAGTGCAAGATATTAGATATTATTTTCGGGATTAACTGCGTAGTGTAAGTCATTAATCTATGACCCATATTCATGAGTATTAGTCACAACTGACCAATAATTCTCATGATTTGAATAGT
>ML806487.1:51074-62292 GCA_009831015.1 Picea engelmannii | reverse complement strand
GTAAATCCTTCAATCTTATCCCAAGTTGTTCTTAAGGGGGGATGTTAGGATATTTAGACACTTAGGAGTTAGTTAAGATCTACTTGGTCTAATGTGTCGTTAGGTAAAAGTGTGTTTCTTTAGTATGCATTAGTATGCATTTGCAGTTAGGAAATTCGACGGTCATGATATGTTCTCGACATAGAGTGATCCGGAAATTCATACTCTCCTCTATCTTAATGGCCATTGATCCGTGACTTAACACCTGATTGGTCCATGATCTCTATTTAAAGAGCATGGAGGGTCATTTGCTGATGATCGATTGTGAGAAACTCTCTTGTAAAATCTCTCTGTAATCTTTTTCTTTGCATTAATAAACTTCTCCAAGTGGCCGTGTTGGTCGGGGCCGTGGATGTTTCCCCGTAGGGGTTTTACCACGTGAAAAAATCACTGTGTTGATATTTGATATGGTTATGTGAGTGGTTACTAAAGGTCTTCGTCCTCTGTTGGAATACCCGTGTTGTCAAACAACCTCAACTTGTAATCAACCTGTACCATAAAAAAGTGCATCAACCATGCACCAACCTGTACCAAACAACCTATAATCAACCTGTACCATAAACAAGTGCATCCAACTATGTACCAATCATGTGTCAACTACTCATCAACTATGACTCATGAATATGTACCAACATCATCAACTATACACCTCATGTATGTGCCAACTCATCAACTACTTGTCTCAACCATGTACCCAACATGTACCTCAACCAAAATCCCTCATCAATATCCTCATCCAAATATGACATGTAACTCTGTAATAGATTTGGTGTATATGATCACATACCTTCAAACCTTCCTTAACTTTAACAACAAGAGACTAGCATTTTCATGAAACTTTTCTTTAGTCTCACATGACTAGTTTTGGATTAGTCAACAACCCTAACTTGAAATAATCATAACTATGTACTTGTAATGAAAAAATATCTGAAACTGATACACAATGTTCTTCAGTTTGTTTTATGAAATTCCTCCAGGTGTCACTACTTGGAACCTCTCAGAAAAGGAGTTATAGCAAAAATGACATACCTTGCTGAATTCTGGCTTAATCTAGAGAGCGACCTTGTAGAGCGTGCCCTGCACGAAATGTTTGCTGAATAGATCTAAAAATGTTATACATAATACTAAATACTGTACTCTAACCAACACATTTTGTCTTACTAAATTTGGATATGTTATGAAGAAGTTATGACGTTTTAACCCGAAACACCTGTTTTAGACTAGTTTCAGGACTAGCCACAAACCCTATTTTCCATGGAGTGTAACTCCAAAAATACAACGACCCACAAGTTGAATTTTTTACCACAGATACTTGGATATGTTTCCTCAATGGCATATCAATTTCACAGTCTAAATCATTCTAGAAAAAAAGTTATTGCGAAAATGGTGAGATGACCTGTAAACAATATACCTTAGAAAGCAACATCATAAGAATTTATCCTCCCTTGAATTCCAACCTTCTTTTCTTCACCTTCCCTCTGAAATTCGACTTAGATATCCTTTGGTTACATGAGTCACCTATAGATATTCAATATTCTCAACTGTTATGTTAAATGAGAGAGTCTTGCCTCTTATTTATACTCTCCATCTTCTAGGTCACTTAACCCATTTCTAGGTCACTTAACCTATTTTCCTCATTTTTAGGGTTAACCACTTTCCAAAATTATAAAGTTATTCATTACTTTATTATTTAAATATCCCCCCTTGACTTTGTCACCTCACTTTATCATTTAAATAATCTTCTTTGATTTTGTCACTTCACTTTATTATTTAAATAATCCTTCTTGACTTTGTCACTTTACTTTATCATTTAAATAATAATTTCTTCTTTGCAAGCTCTTTGACTTATTTGACCTTTTGGGGCTTCAAGACAACATATGAGGGTCCTCCAACTTCGTAAGGCCATAACTCTCAAACCGTGAGGTGTTATGTGACGTTCCACATACCACCAGAAATGGCATGACATGTACTATCCATATAGAATAATATTCCCTTCAAATATATTAAAACTAATACCATTATACATTAAACAATCTTGGGTCCATTACCCAAACCTTTGTGCTACTGGAATTAACTACTAGACTTTCTTCAAGGGTTGACATCAATGACAACCAACCTTAATCAACAATAATTGTGTGGACGATAACAAAAATCGTTATGTCATAATCGAGTCATAACCACCATCGAGTCATAACCACCATCGACTCAAGCGAGGATGGCATAAAGATGCCCAATCTTGGCTAAACTATTGGGGAATCATGGAAGTCACCATTTTGCAGAATAAAGATACTATTAACAATATCATCAATTCAAAATTTAAGGAGAAAATGTGGTGTGATAGAGTTAGAGGAAAAAAGAAAATTAAGGTATTATAAGGATGTTATGCACCCTAATCTAGAAGATCAAAATCACCTGTCTGTTTTGACAAGTGTAAAGAAAAAAATAAGCATTGCTAAGATACGAACAAATTCTCATGAGCTCCATAGTGAAACTGGGCATTGGTCAATTCCTAAAACTCCATGGGATGAAAGAGTGTGCCACCTTTGTGACACTAAGAAGGTTGAAGATGAAAAACACTTTCTCTTAGATTGTCCAACCTATACCCAGATTAGATCTCATTTTCAAAATATTTGTCACACTACCAACCTTCCTAACCTATTAACTCAACAAAAGTATGGTGATCTTGGAAAGCTTCTCTTAATGCTTTTTAGCACATAAACAAAAATCTAAAGAATCACAAGTAATCACTTACCCTCTTAAGGTCCGATAGATGAATTCGGTCTTAGTGGGCGTTAATCATCATCATCATATCAACCATATATATATATATAGAAAATGGTGAAACTTATCACAACTCACTGGTTAATTTGTAGTGATGAAGGTTAAGTTGCACTGAGGAAAGTTATTATTCGTTGTTGTCTGTGAATGCAGGTTGATTCATTACCATTAAAACCATCCCACCTAAAATAATTCGCTGGTGATCCATAAGGTGGTAAACTTTCAGTCCTCCCAAATACCTTTAGGTATTTGGCCATTAACTTATTTCCTTACATTCGAGGAAGATGAGCCCTTAACTAATTGGGAGTAGTTTTAGGTCTTACTTTAAGACCAAAAAGCACTTTCAACTTAAACAATATATGCATGAAAGGTAGTGTCTCTTGTGGTCATCTTGGAAGTTACCTCCAATGGAGTTATGTTCCTTTTAGTAAAATTTAACCTTAATTGATCTAGATGGATGTCGATAGCCTCCCACCTATTCCAATTGGTTCATTTTGGCAGTTTTCCAGTTTGACAGTTTTTTTTCCTAGTTTTTGGGTCCTTGACTTGTGGGGCCGTTTTGAGGCCCTAAACAGTGTTTTTAGGGCTCGCCACAATCAAAAATGACCTTTGCTAAATAGAAACAAAATGTGTAGTCCTCGGATAGACCTTTCCAATGGGCTATCATGCGCCTAAAACGAAGATCGTATGCAAAAGTTACGACCCCGGGAAGTTGATTTACTAACTTACCCAAACGGGGCCTACATGACTTTTGGCGCTTCATCTCCTAGGGTTAGGTTTTTGGATGTCTAGGGTTTTTGACATTCCTGTCTATTATAAAAGGGCCTTCAAAGCCTCATTGTAATGATCTTCTTGCAAATGAGCACAATCATCACATCTCTTCTCAAAGATAAGCCGCCACCATTCCAACAAGCTTGTTTTCCGCTACATTTTACAGTTTCAACTTATTTCCTTATTGAATAGAAAACCGATTTTACTATATTTATGTTATTATGTGTTAAGCATCTTTTAATAATCTGTATTCATTTCGTTCTGCTCATAAAATCCGGATCATTAATCCTATACATAAAACCAAATACTACCTTGATTACAATTTAACTTTGTGCGCATAAAATCTCATATCAACCACTTTACCGAAACACAACAAACAAATACCCCTAGATTGGGTGACAGAACATGGCATGAATGCTTCTACCACATGGAGGGAGAAGCCTGATATATGCCCCCTCAACTCTCATTTCTTCCCTTGGTTGGTACTGGGTGTTAGCACTCTGTAATTTGCACAAGGTTGTGATGGCAGTCACTGAGGCAACATCAAAACCACTTCGAGTCTTGGATCTAGCCCTCCAAGACTCAGAGAGGGATCTCTCTGTGTGATATAGATTTGTTTGAATAGATATTAGGCTAGTTAATGGGTTCAAAGTTTGTATTTTTTAATTGGTTTGGTTGGAGTAGGAGAAAAGGGCCATTGGGCTATGGAGTCACTGCAATGAACGATCAAAAGTCCATGTCAACAGGCTAATATTTGCAGGGCAAGGTAGAAAAATCACTGGATCCTTCAATTTAAATGAAATGGGTGAGACAAAAACAGGTCAATAAATCCAATTAAACACAGAGCAACTAAGAATTTTGAGTTTAATCTTCAGTGGAAAACATAAAAAACTATACCAAGCTAGAGACAGAGGGTGCATTAAAACCAATTATGTTCTTAATCTTCTTGGAATAATTCAGATGAAGACATTAATTACGATAACATAGAAACAAATTTACATAGAGGGATGCACATCACCAGTCGAAATAGTCACAAGAATCCTGCAGCATAGCACTGTATAATTGAATTGATGAAAAACACAGAAAGCTCAGTGAGCTGTTTTACAAAATTTAAATCATGGTCCTTGACTGATCAACCCCCCTTTTTTACATTAAAATCCTATGAATAAATAGGATATATCTCCCCATAAGTTTCGGAAGTTGGATTCGACTGCCTCAGCCAGAAATAGCCACAAATCCCCAAAAATCCTGAACTGTCTGCCATGAAAGATGGGCCAGATTTTTGCGAAAAAGGGGTCTGAACAGACGTTTGTTTCTCTTCAATGATGAAACCTGGGAAAAAAATGAAATAGGTTATTGTAGATGGGCATGTTATAGACAAAAACCTCCTTCGGTTTCTCCAAATTTTCCTCCATCTTGTCGTAACAACTTCTGCAAGATCGGGACTGTAACAGAAAAACCAAAAATCCGAAAAATGAGGCTGAAAGATAGCTTCGATTCCCCCTTCTCATGGCACCTGTGAAAAAACTGAGAGAGGTTTTTGTTCTTCAGGCCATTACGGAGAAAAAATTCTCTCGGTTTTTAAAAATTCATTTTCATTTTTCCAAAATAGGCCTCGGAAGAAGATTGGTCGAAAAGATGCGAAAACGGTTTTTTCGGGGGTAGAGTGGTATTCCGGAGAGGTGGTAAGCGGTTTTTTTGGGGGTCCGCTGGTCTGTGGGTCCGACACCTGTCCAAAGGGTGGTAATGGGAAAACAACTATTCCGGACCCCCCCCCTCTCGTTAAACTTCGGATGGTGAGGGGGGGTCCGGAACTTTTAACAGCCCTTTGATTTGTTTTTTATTTGTTTTTGATTTGATGTATGGGAGTTGGGGGTGGGTAGGAAAACTTAGGATAGGTGATATTTTGGTTTTTTAATTTTTGTTTTTTTTTTGTTTTGTTTATAAAGTTTGTTATGTTACGTGTTTTTGTTTTTGTTTTATGTTTTATGTATTTTATATGTTTTCTTTTTATTTAATTTGTTTTTTATTGTTTTGTGTTTTGTTTTAATTTTATATATTTTGTTTATTATAATTATACACTTTGGTTTTTTATTTGTATTTTATTATGTTTTAATGTTTTCATTTATTTTTTAATTAATGTTTGGATTAATAAAATACTAACCTATGTACTAACTAAATTATTAATTAATTAATTAATGGATTATTTAACTAGTCTAGCCTATTTAATTAAACTAATTATACTAAATTTTATTACTAACATTATTAACCTATTGATTTTCTTTTTAGCCTAAGTTTGTTTATTCATGGAGGGGACGAAGATGGCGGGATAATGGAGGGTGATGTCATGAGGCAGGAGCAGTATGGTATTGTCGGTATGGTGGTAAGTTGGGAGGGTGGTAAGCAGTAAGTGGTCTGGCGCGGAGGAGGTCTGATGCAAATGGATGGATGACACGTTGGGACAGGGCCCACCAGAAAAACTGCCTCATTCTGGACCCCCCCCCCCCCACTGTTAAAGGAAGAATGGTCGGGGGGGGGTCAGGAATTCAATCTCAACCGTAGATCTATGTGCCGACCTCTCAGCCGTTCAGATGCGCGCCTTCTTTATACCTGATTCCAGACCCCCCCGACCATTAAAGGTAGAACGGTTGGGGGGGTCTGGAAAAGCTTGTGAACCGTAGATCTCAGCACCAGCCTCTCAACTGTTCATTTATGCACTGTCTTTACTCTGTGAGCACAAAGTCATATTTGCTCCAAAACTTAGGATAAGTGCATTATGTGGATTTTGTGCACTGCTTCCTTTGCTTTTGTCTCCATGGGGTTAGGAAAAACCACTCAGCGTCAGCAACCATGAATTTTCTTTTCTTTTCCTTGAAAATAATTTGCAGAGATGAAATATTATTTGCAAGCCAATATACACCCAGAGAAAAAATTTCCAATCACCAGATGATACTATGAATTATAGGGTTATAACAATGGCTCCACCTGGGGATGGCAGCTTCTTTCAGGAGGTGTCAAGAACCATAGACCTATGAACATGCAGACCGGTGCTTTATCCATTGGGTTGATCCTAAAAGATTATTTTGCAACCTGTACTTGTTTTGATCTTGCAACTAAAAACAAATCAAAATGAACACTGCTGAAAAAAAGATGCTCAGAATGCTGAGCTTATTCGCATTCTCCTACCTACCCTATGCTACTGATAATTGTGTCGTTCTAAATGATACGATAATGCCAATGAATCCAATCAAGTAGTTGTTGAGACCAGAGGACTGTTTGACTTCTTGTTAGCACAGTGAAAATGGCATCTTTACCTTTTGCCCATAGACTCAAAACTGCACAGTGTAAAGGCCACTGCTGAAAACATGATTGATATTTACCATAGAGACCTCGACAATCTTGAAGATCAAAAGTACTGCGAGAGATAGATTGAGGCTCTACAGTGAAAAAATTCTCCATATAGGTAGCTATAGGATCAAGGTAGAAATGACATGTTCCTTGATTTTTGGATTCTGCCAAGTGAACAACATGCTCTGGCACTGTATCTATGTTATTTTCATCCTCATGCATTTCCTGACATGGCTGCAAATTTTCTGATGGGTTTTGAAATGATGCTTCTGCTGAACACACCCCTGTAGCTGACTGTTTTATCATATCCATATCATAACAACTTTTTATCCCATGGATGGATGATGGAAAATGACTTTGACAACACATGTCATCCAACTGATCAACTATTGGATCCTGAAAAGACTGACAAGACTATTGCATTGATTCAAATGAAATTTCCTGACTTTTTATGTATTCATCCTTCAACACTTGTTCAAGAGTCTCCTTCAAAATTTGAAATGAATTAAAGCACAATGATACATAGTTATTTTGGATTAACTCACAATTTGTCTCAGGCTTTAAGATTTCATTTGAAATTTGAAAATCAAAGTAGGTAAAGGGCTGCAACTCTGGATTTAGAACAACCTCCACATTAGCAATGACATCTTCACCTAGTTGATTAGAAAATTCTCCCTCTCTACTATTGACAACTTGCTTACAATTTCCTCTCAAAAATTGAAAAGAAGAGAAACATAAGGGAAAATATTTTTCCCTTACTCTGAAATTTTTTGTCTCTTCCTCATCGCTATCATGACTGTTGTGCAAGGGCTGATTGTCATATCTGAACTATAAATGATCTTTTTCCTCCCATTCATATGTGGCTGATTTCTTTGAACAATCCACCTCTATTTTAGCCTCATGATCATCATCATACTGATCATACTTGGGTGGATTATCCAAGTAGGGAATGCCATCAAACATGCACATCATATCAGCTGGTTGTTCCTCTGCAAGTTGAGATGGAGCTTCATCTTTGACTGTGTTGTGAATTGAATACATGAAAGAATCATTATCCAAACCATGGTACCAAGGATGAACAACAAAATGTTTGGGAACATTGACCTTTTCTTTCTTTGAAATAAATGAAACATGATGTCTTTGGACAACAAGTTCATCCTTTCTATTGATCCTCTGCATAATCTCTTCCATGGCACTGGCCAAAATATCTAGTTTAGCTTCTGATGACTTCAGCTGCTCCTTTTCTTTGTTCTTTACTTTTTACCTTTTGATCAACAAGTTGGCCTCCACATCAACTGCAACCTTTTGCATTTCTTCAAGACTTACAGTGTCCCTTTCTCTTAACTGAAATGTCATATTAGGATCGAAGGCATCTGGGTAATGCAAGTGAGTTGATCCTAGGGGTGGCCTTATATCAGCATGTATTGCATGATATACCTTATTGAATCTGGCTGAAAACTGATGTATTGTCTCCCCAGGCTTTCTTTTCAAGTGGTTGTATTCTTCTAAGATGAGGAAAACATTTCCCATGACCACCCATCTATCTAGAAAAACTTGCATAAATTCATGAAAATTTCTTATATTTGCAGCTCGGAGGTTTTTAAACCAATTTTTAACTTTGCCTTACAAAGACAAGGCAAACATGCTGATATAGACATCGTCATCTTCGACCTCATAAAGGTCAAGAAAATATTCAAACCTTTGGATATGCTTTTCAGCAGTAATATTGGCATTCTCTCCATCAAACCTGGGCAGATTATTGGAGTAATTTGCAGGGAGGTCATGGAGGATAGGAGGAAAATCTAGAGGCTTGTATCTGTATGGGATTTTGGCAAGTACAGAAGGTGAAGCAAGAGGCTTACAACCATCCAGAGTTTTAGCAAGAATAAGAGATAAAGCAGGAGGCTTATGTCTCACTAGGGTTTCTACAGGTGCATCTGGGATGTGCACAGGTGTATGCGTATGTACATAATCTACAATTTGGGGTTTAGTCTCTTGAGGCTCTCCAGGTTGAAAATGATCATCCTGAATTTCAACAATATACTCTGGACCAAGATCATGATAAGAGAGAAAGTAATTGCAGATGAAACCAATAATATCATGAATACAATTTGAGCTTGAGTACCTAGTCTTTCTAGGCTGCTTGGCCATGCTTTAGGTTCTTCCTCCAGTGGAGTCTTTGAGTTGGCACTGTTTGGAGCTGATTGGAGTTGCCAGGTGAATGATCTTAGCCTTATTGTGTCTGGTCACTGTCCACCATTAGTGATCAAATCTGGAACTTTGATGTGTACTACTAGAGAAAGTCCCCAGTATGGTCGTCATTCTGTTAGCACTCTGTAATTTTCCCAAGGCTGTGGAGGCAGTCACAGAGGCAACATCAAAACCGCTTCGAGTCAGGGATCTATCCCTCCAAGACTCAGAGAGGGATCTCTCTGTGTGATATAGATTTGTTTGAATAGATATTAGGCTAGTTAATGGGTTCAAAGTTTGGATTTTTTAATTGGTTTGGTTGGAGTAGGAGAAAAGGGCCATTGGGCTATGGAGTCACTGCAATGAACGATAAAAAATCCATGTCAACAGGCTAATATTTGCAGGGCAAGGTAGACAAATCACTGGATCCTTCAATTTAAATGAAATGGGTGAGACAAAAACAGGTCAAGAAATCCAATTAAACACAGAGCAACTAAGAATTCTGAGTTTAATCTTCAGTAATAAACATAAAAAACTATACCAAGCCAGAGACAGAGGGTGCATTAAAACCAATTATGTTCTTAATCTTCTTGGAATAATTCAGAGGAAGAAATTAATTACGATAACATAGAAACAAATTTACACAGAGGGATGCACATCACCAGTCGAAATAGTCACAAGAATCCTACAGCATAGCACTATATAATTGAATTGATGAAAAACACAGAAAGCTCAGTGAGTTGTTTTACAAAATTTAAATCATGGTCCTCCACTGATCAACCCCCCTTTTTTACATTAAAATCCTATGACTAAATAGGATAGATCTCCCCATAAGTTTCGGAAGTTGGATTCAATCGCCTCGGCCATAAATAGCCATAAATCCCCAAAAATCCTGAACTGTCCACCATGAAAGACTGGCTAGATTTTTGCGAAAAAGGGGTCTGAATAGATGTTTGTTTCTCTTCAACGCTGACACCTGGGAAAAAAATGAAGGAGGTTATTGTATATGGGAATTTTCTGGACAAAAATCTCCTTCGGTTTCGCCAAATTTGCCTCCAGCTCGTCGTAACAGCTCTTGCAAGATTGGGACTGTAACAGAAAAACCAAAAATCCGAAAAATGAGGCTGAAAGACAGCTTCGATTCTCCCTGCTCATGGCACCTGTGAAAAAACTGAGAGAGGTTTTTGTTCTTCAGGCCGTTATGGAGAAAAAATTCTCTTGGTTTTTAAAAATTCGTTTTCATTTGCCCAGAATCGGCCTTGGAAGAAGACTGGTCGAAAAGCTACGAAAGCAGTTTTTTCGGGGGCAAAGTGGTTTTCCGGACCCCCCTGAGGTGGTAAGAAGNAAAACAACTATTCCAGACCTCACCCTCTCGTTAAACTTCAGATGGTGAGTGGGGGTCCGGAACTTTTAATAGCCGTTTGATTTGTTTTTTATTTGTTTTTGATTTGATGTATGCGGGAGTTGGGGGTGGGTAGGAAAACTTAGGATAGCTGATATTTTGGTTTTTAATTTTTTTTTTTTTTTTGTTTTGTTTATAAAGTTTGTTATGTTACGTGTTTTTGTTTTATGTTTTATGTATTTTATATGTTTTCTTTTTATTTAATTTGTTTTTTATTATTTTGTGTTTTGTTTTAATTTTTGTATATTTTGTTTATTATAATTATACACTTTGGTTTTTTATTTGTATTTTATTATGTTTTAATGTTTTCATTTATTTTTTAATTAATGTTTGGATTAATAAAATACTAACCTATGCACTAACTAAATTATTAATTAATTAATTAATGGATTATTTAACTAGTCTAGCCTATTTAATTAAACTAATTATACTAAATTTTATTACTAACATTATTAACCTATTGATTTTCTTTTTAGCCTAAGTTTGTTTATTCATGGAAGGGAGGAAGATGGCGGGATAATGGAGGGTGATGTCACGAGGCAAGAGCGGTATGGTATTGTCGGTATGGTGGTAAGTTGGAAGGGTGGTAAGTTGGGAGGGTGGTAAGCAGTAAATGGTCTGGCGCGGAGGAGGTCTGATGCAAATGGATGGATGACACATTGGGACAGGGCCCGCCGGAAAAACTGCCTC
>ML806487.1:22169-43768 GCA_009831015.1 Picea engelmannii | reverse complement strand
AAGTTATGGAGCTGGTAAAATCTATCACTGCCAGACTTGACAGGTGGGAAGCTGAGCGATGTACAGAGGATTTTGGTATCTCTACAATGGATGATTATGAAGATCTTGGGGAGGAAGAAGATGCTTCGGGCGAAGTTATGGAGCTGGTAAATCTATCACTGCCAGACTTGACAGGTGGGAAGCTGAACAATGTGCTGAGGATTTCCCATCCTTTGAAGCAGAGGCCCTTAACAGCTCTACTGAAGGCGATTATGAACAAATCTTTCCCACGGGTCCTGTTTATGGTCATTATGAATCTGACCCATGGGAGAGCCAAGAAGAAGAAATCCTCCCAGATATGATTATGTCTGATGAAGGCTGTGATGATGAGGGCTGTAAGGATAGAAGACTGAGGGAAGAAGATGCTCTGAGTGAACTGATAGAGCAGGCGAAATATCTCACTGCCCAACATGCAAGGTTGGAATCTGAGGACAATGGGGAGGATTTTCCAATCTCCAAGGCAGATATTCTAGATGGCTCTTTCAAGGAGAAGATTGAAGATTTCGTAAACGCATTAACATCTGCCCCCGATGAGCTTGCTGTCTCAGATCAAAACGATGAAGAGGTAGTTATGGAAGAGGATTGTTCTCTTTTCCTTCACGAGATCTCCCATGATGTGTTTACATTCAGGGTCGAAATGGAGGAGCGGGGGATAGTTCCACTTCTGCAAGTTGGAGAAGCTCTGTTCCCCCCCAACTTTGATGATTATCTAGAAGAGGAGTAGCGGAACCCCACATCACCTTTTGCTGATCAGTGCAACCAACCCACTTATGACAGTCACGAATTAGAGAGGTCGCAGAACCTTGTCCTCTTCTCACTAAGGAAAATCATCACGAGGAAATCAACCATCTCAGTCTTTCAGGAGACACTGAGCAGTACGAGGAAGAGCATAATTTACCCGGGGAGGCTATTTATGATGAATACGAATCTGACCCGGGGGAGAGCCAAGAAGAAGAGGAAAAGGAACCAGAAGAACAACTAAGCGCACATTTCTTTTTCTATCCAGAGCTAGTCAACGAGCAGCCACCGCCTGAGATCAGTGACCCTATGACAGTTGTCCACTCACCTGTGCTTGTCAGAGATATTCATCCACATGAGAACAGCTGCGTAGCAGAGGAGGATTCCTGTTGCCAATTTTCTGAAATTTGCCACTCATTCTATGATCCTGTCAGCGAGTACATGGAGTGGCATTTCCCCTATGCCTTGGAGCCACCCTATTTCATCTCAACTTCACCCTGTGAGGAGAAGTTGAAGAGTGTAGCCATTCTGCTGTCACGGTTACACTATCTGCTGGTGATCATCGACAGAAGGAAGGAGCTTCTATCCAGGAAGCTGCTTGAATGGCTATGGTGGAATTTTTCTTTCACCTAGCCCATGTAAAATATTTTATTAGCATTAGGACTATATATAAATAAGCTCCTTTGAGCATGTAGATTTATTTTGTTACTTTTATTTTTCGTCCTGTATTTTCAACAGCGAGATGTTTTGAGCATGACTCCATAGCCCAACAGCAAGGCACTGAAGCTGTGGAATGAGTTCTTAGAGCATCACAGGGACGACTCTATCCCCCATGGAGCCTAATGTTAGCGACATTTATTGTCCTAGGCACAAGAGTATTCGGGTCTGCAAGTTGCACGAGAAGCGCCCGAGTGCAGCATGGAAAAATCTCGTTCTAAGGCTTCCAATCGAGCAAGCGGGTGAAATTACGTTGTCAATGGCCCAGATTCATCTATAAAAGAATATTGACCGTCGGCGGGAAATCGTGGTTAGCAAAGTTGCACGATAGGTAGCGTCTATATACATACAGGAAAGATAACAGCCGTCCATCCAAAGATGCGTGGCGCGAGATCCAGTCGCATCAACAATTTAGCATTCGGGAGTTCAAGGGGTGAGGGTTTTATGTTGTTCTACATCTCGAAACCCCAAACCTTGAAAGGGTCAAAAGCGCCCAAAGTCAGGCCCACAGTATCGAGGGACAGTCTCAGCCGTCCATCTAAAATGAACACCTGGCACGCGATTAGGCTCCCCGCCTTTTCGCCCATTGTGATTTCGAAGCACAAGAAGAAACCCCCTCATATCCCCGATGCGTGAAGCAACAAGAGCGTCAGGGACTTGGGGCCCACAACATCATCGGGTGAGTTTAGAGCTGTCAGATCTAGGGGGACATGCGTCGCCAACTCAAGCCATCTCGGCGTTTCGCTCATCGCGATTTCAAGGGACAAGGATCAACCCCTTCCTATCCACGAACACCGAAATCTCCTTTGAGAGTAAACATAGGGTCACAGCCTGTGGTCACCTGGGAAGTAAAAGAGTTGCACAAAGGGGGCAAAAGATGTCAGGTCCAGTCACCGAAAGGTTCATCGCGTTCTCCGGGCGCCATTTGATCCGACCTCAAGCCTGGTTTTCGCTTAAAGTAAATAAAGGTAAGAAAGAGTGGTTGAAACCTCTATTCATGCATTAAGTGCAAGATATGGAGAGCCTGGCCAACGGTCTGCTCGAGGGGGGCCTGCATACCATTTTTTCCAAAGAGGCCATGCCCAATCCTCGATTAGCCAGAGGAGGTTTGCGTACACTAGCCCAACACTTAATGGCTCAGCTACCCTCCTTGCAGGAGCCATGCGTAATTAAGGTGGCGCTTGAAGAAAAATATTAGTATGAGTTTGACTGAAGAGACACCAAGCCTGGGGTGACTGGGCACGCCTCTGTGAGGTGAATTTTCTTGAGTATATAGACTCAATCTTTGCATTTTTGTAATCCATGGATGGTAGAGCAAAGCTCCCGACTGTAATGTTTTAACAACTATTCTAGTTCTCTGGTTGTGCATCTGTATATGAGATTTCTTGTTTTATGACAAACAGTTTTCCTATTCCATCTAAGCCTTCGTCTCATACTAAGGGAGTTCATGATCGACTGATTCGCATGAATTGTTGCAATTATGTTATGGTAAAGGATTTATAGTCGCATTGTTGTATTCTCTGGTTTTTGTGTTCGAATGTAAGAAGATCTTACATTTGAACACTTTCTTCTCCAGTCTGTTAGAAAATTGTTGTTTATGACAGACCCTTGCACTCTTCTTATACAAGTCTTCCCCCTACTCACCCTTATTACAACTCACTGTTTGAATTTTATCTAAGACCTCACTTACCCATGCATGCCTAGCCTAGTTTCAGAGTTGAAACAATATTGTTCTGAGTTTACTTCCATTTGATCATTCCTTTTATAAACAAATCGTGACATTAAACTGATGGGAGTCAGGCTCTGCTCCTACTGCAATCCAGGAGTGACTTCCATCGCCAACAGCCCCAACGTGTGCAAAAGGGAATTCATACTTGATGGAGTGCATGCTGCTTCATGGACGACATGTGTCGGCCCAGGCACATGCAATTTAACCCAAGAATTGAGCCAGGATGGGGGTTCGTCCTCCATTCTACCATCTACTGTCTAAACTATTGGAGTCCATGAATGACCTTTGCTTAATTTTCCTGTCACGCAATCCTAAAAACCAGAACCAGAAGTCATTGGAATCCTTCCCGAGAACTGTTTTGTCTCTACACTGGACCTTTGCATAGCCACGCACCTCTAAAGCCGACCCGCGTCTTCTGTGAAACTTGAGCAATTGTCTATGCCGTGTGTGTTGTAATTGTGGGCTGTTGTGGCCACACAATCCCTTGGATGAGTGTGATTGGCTACCGTCATCCGTTCCTTGCTGAGCCTTGTTGTCCTCCTTGTGCTGGAACGAAGCTGAAGAATCAGGCTGCCAGGCTTGTGTGCAACACTCTCTCTAGGTGAGAGAGTGCATAGAGGAAGTGAGAACTCCTGGAAGGAGTCCTGTAGCTGCCACAGAGCTCAGAGAATTCCGGTCCAGTCTGTTGCTGAAGCCCAAGGCAAGGGAGGTTTAGCAGTCGAAGGACTGTCTTGGTGACAGTGAAGGTGTATACTCTTGGGGTGGGACAGGCATGTGGGGAATGAGAGTCTATGAGCAGTGGGCATAAGTGGCTCCTGGGAGAGAATCCTTCCTCATAAACTGTGTGTCTTCCATTGACCTTGCCTAGCCTAGGATTCCCTTGCCCAGTGGAGCTTATTCCCAGCTCGGGGGTGACCTACTGTTGAGAGTGATGAGCAACGCGGTCTAAGGTTGGGAGGTTCGTGGAAGGTCTTCACGCAGTTGGTGTTGTATTACAGTTTCAAAGATAAGTTTCATTATGTGTTTTAATTCGAGAAGCAAACATGAAAAGTCTTGGTTAGTGCACCTGGCTATAGGAACCAAGAGGAAGGTCACTGAGTTGGTTAAGTCCTGTCCTGTGGACATGAATGGACTGAGCACAAAGGCTGAATTGAATGTTCTACCTTTAGGTTCTCATGACTATGTAATTGGGATGGATTGGTTGGACCGACACCATTCCATCTTGGACTATTGTAATAAGAAATTCACTTGTCTGGATGAGGAAGAGAATCGAAGAACAGTCCAAGGAATTCCCAGAGCTGTTTCTATCAGAGAAATCTCAGCAATGCAACTGAAGAAGTGCTACAAAAAAGGCTGTCAATTATTTGCAACCCATGTGGAGGAAGCATCTAAGGATGAGATCTCAAATATTGGATACCATGCGGTACTAAAGGAGTTTGAATATGTATTTCAAGAGGTACCGAGACTACCTCCGAAAAGAGATATTGACTTCTTTGTAAAATTGATGCCTGGAGCAGCTCCAGTGTCGAAAGCTCCTTACAAAATGAGTACGTCGGAGCTGAAAGAACTGCAACTGGAGCTTGAAGAGATTCTGAAGAAGGAGTATATACGCCCAAGTGTGTCACATTGGGGTGCCCCAGTCCTGTTCGTGAAGAAGAAGGATGGGACGCTGAGATTGTGTATCGATTTCAGACAATTGAACAAAGCAACTGTAAAGAACAAATATCTTCTGCCGAGGATTAATGATCTCTTCGATTAGTTGAAGGATGCGAAGATATTTTTGAATATAGACCTCAGGTCATGATATCACCAGGTAAGGATAAAGGATGAAGACATCAACAAGACCACCTTTAGAACAAGGTATGGTAATTACGAGTTCACAGTGGTGCCATTTGGGCTGTCAAATGAACCCGCTGTTTTTATGTGCCTGATGAATGACGTATTCAGGAACTATCTAGACAAGTTTGTCATAGTCTTCCTGGATGACATTCTGGTGTATTCCAAGTCGGAGGAAGAGCATGAACAACATCTTGGGATGGTGTTGCAGGTGCTAAGAGAGCACCAACTGTATGCCAAGTTGAGAAAGTGCTTGTTTTATCAAGAGCAGATCCATTACTTGGGGCATATTATTTCGAAGGAAGGGATAACTGTAGATCCTGAGAAGATTGAGGCCATCAGAGAATGGTTAGTGCCAATGAATTTGATAGAAGTCATATCCTTTATGGGTCTAGCTGTTTATTACAAAAGGTTTATCGCAGGGTTCTCGAGGATAGCTCACCCTATCACTTCCTTGCAAAGGAAGGAGAAGAAGTTTCAGTGGACAAAGGATTGTGAGAGAAGCTTCCATAAATTGATGTAACTGTTAACCAATGCTCCAATCCTGAGGATCGCAGATCCAAATGAATATTTCATGGTGTGCACAGATGCATGCAAAGAAGGACTGGGAGGAGTCCTCAGTCAGAATGGATTCGTAATCTGTTATGAATCCAGAAAGTTGAAAGAGCACGAAAGGAACTATGAAACTCATGATTTGGAGTTGGCAGCCATAGTACACACTCTAAAGAAATGGAGACATTACCTCATGGGAAGGAGGTTCAAACTAAGAACAAACCATAACGGTCTGAAGTACTTGTTTGATCAGCCAACCTTGAATGCTAGACATAGTATGTGGTTGGAGTTTCTCTGTGAGTATGATCTTGATATCAAGCATATCAAAGGGAAGGAAAATAAAGTGGTTGATGCAATCAGTAGGAGAGTGCATGAATTACATGCTACAACCATTAGCATGTACCAAACTGATATTAAAAGCATAATTTTGGAGGCTGCAAATACAGATTTGCAGTACAGGGATTTGGTAGCAAAGCTACATCAAGGTAAGATGCCACAAAAAGTGGAGATTTATAAATTGGAAACTGATGGAATACTTCTGTACAAGAACATAATTTATGTACCTAATGTCCAGGATTTGAAACTTGCGATTTTGCATGAAATGCATAATGTGCCTTATGCAGGGCACCTTGGATATCAAAAAACTGTGGTAGCAGTCAAGAGCCATCACTTTTGGCCAGGTATGAAGAAAGAGATTGCAGAATACATCGCTAGATGTATGGAGTTCCAGGAGGTTAAAGACATACACCCAACAGGGTTGCTGCAACCTTTACCCATTCCTGAGTGGAAGTGGGAAGTGGTGACAATGGATTTCATCACGGGTTGCCCAAAACCGGCAAGCAACATGATTCAATCATGGTGGTAGTGGAAAATATTATGAAAGCTGTCCATTTCATTCTGTTAAAGACTACTCACAAGGCAACGGATGTTGCTGATATTTTTATGAAGGAAGTGGCACGATTGCATGGAATTCCCAAGACAATTGTGTCTGACAGAGACCCAAAATTTACCTCAAATTTCTGGAAAGGGTTATTCAAGGGGTTCAGAACGAATCTGAACTTTAGTACAACTTATCATCCCAAGTTTGATGGGCAGACAGAGCGGGTGAATCAAATGATAGAAGACATACTAAGGATGTATGTGATGGACAAACCATCTAAATGGGAAGACTACCTACACTTGGTATAATTCGCCTACAACAATGGGTATCAAGCATCGTTGAAGATGAGCCCATTTGAAGCACTTTATGGCAGAAAGTGCAATACTCTAGTGAGATGGGATAATCTAACTGATAGGGCAGTAGTTGGGCCAGAGTTGCTCAAGGAAATGGAAGAACAGATGATAAAAATTAAGCAGAATTTGAAAGCTGCCCAAGACAGGAAGAAAAGTTATGTTGATAAAAATAGAACCCACAGAGAGTTTAAAGTGGGTGACCATGTTTTCCTGAAAGAAAAGCCAATAGAAGTTCCCTAAAGCTGGGAAACTGCACCAAGTTGGCAGCCATATTTTGTGGGCCATTTGAAATCCTAGAAAGAATTGGGCCAGTTTCATATATGCTTGCATTACCTACATCCATGAATGTACATAATGTATTTCATGTTTCATTGCTTAAGAAATATATACATGCTGCTAATAATGTTATCGATTGGAATGTGATTCAGGTGGAGCAAGAAGGTGTCTTGCAAGTGCATCCTGTGTGCATATTGGACCGGAAAAGAAAACATCTCCGGAATCGAGCCATAGGGCTTGTAAAGGTCTAGTGGACCTGGTACGGTCCTAAGGATGTGACATGGGAGCATGAGGATTCTATGCAGGCAAAATACCCGCATATTTTTGAAGATTTTAAAAATCTTTTTTGATGCTGTGTAAAGAGTTGCACTAAGGACAATGCAAAAATAAGGGGAGGGGATTGTAATATCCCTCGGTAGTGCCCCAGTTATATTATGAATTGTAATCATGTTTTGTAGGCTGGTGAGCTGAGTATTGATAAGCTGGTGGGATTATGTGTTTATTAGGCCAGAGAGCCTAAGTGTTAAGGCCAAGAGCCTGATTTTGTATATGTTATTATGTAGATCATTAATATAATATATAAACATCGTTGCGTGCCAACTGACCACGAAGAACGAGTGATGGGGGACTAAGCTTCCACAGTATGGGTAAGGGAGAGGGGGTTGGGAGGTTGGAAGAGGGGCTAAGATTGAGGGCATAAGTCCTTAGGAATAATAATTTATTATTATTCCAAAGTGGTGTGAAAGGTATGTTTTTATCCTAAGTTATAGGAGAGGCAACTCATGTAGCCCCAACGTGTGCAAAAGAGAACACATAATTGATGGAGTGAATCCAACTTCATGGGCGACATGTGTTGGCCCAGGCACATGCAATTTAACCCAAGAATTGAGCCAGGATGGGGGTTCATCCTCCATTATGTCGTCGACTGTCTGAACTGTTGGAGTCCGTGAATGAACTCTGCTTAATTTTCCTGTCACGCAATCCTGAAAACCAGAACCAAAAGTCACTGGAATCCTTCCCGAGAACTGTTTTGTCTCTACACTGGACCTTTGCATAGCCACACACTTCTGAAGCCGACCCGTGTCTTCTGTGAAACCTGAGCAATTGTCTATGCCATGTGTGTTATAAATGTGGGCTGTTGTGGCCACGCAGTCCCTTGAATGAGTGTGATTGGCTACCGTCATCCATTCCTTGCTGAGCCTTGTTGTTCTCCTTGTGTTGGAACAGAGCTGAAGAAGCAAGCTATCAGGCCTGTGTGCAACACTCTCTCTAGGTGAGAGAGTGCGGAGGAAGTGAGAACTCCTGGAAGGAGTCCTGTAGCTGCCACAGAGCTTGGAGAATTATAGTCTGGTTTGTTGTTGAAGCCCAAGGAAAGGGAGGTTTAGCAGTCGAAGGACTGTCTTGGTGACAGTGAAGGTGTATACTCCTAGGGTGGGATAGGCATGTGGGGAATGAGAGTCTGTGAGCAATGGGCATAAGTGGCTCCTAGGAGAGAATCCTTCCGCATAAACTTTGTGTCTTCCGTTGACCTTGCCTAGCCTAGGATTCCCTTGCCCAGTGGAGCTTAGTCCTAGCTCAGGGGCGACCTACTGCTGAGAGTGATGAGCAGTGCGGTCTAAGGCTGGGAGGTTCGTGGAAGGTCTGCACGCAGTTGGTGGTGTATTACAGTTTCAAAGATAAGTATCATTATGTGTTTTAATTCTGTACTTAATTAAAATGCATGCTCTGTGATACTTGTAATATTATCATGTATTCTGTTGCTAGTTTGAATTGATGTTAATTCTGTTTAAGTCTGTATGACAACAATAAATCCATGTAAAATGTCTTAATTTGATTTAATGCTTATTCTTTATAAATAATGCATGTTATATATTTAAGTATGATAATGTTTCCACGAAGTAGCGTTTCTCGACAAGTGGGTTGATGGTCGGGGATGCCACATTAATGCCAATAAGAAAACCTGTGTGCTGAGTTGTCGGTAGTAAAAGCATAATGAATGTGCATTGGGAAGGACGAGAATGTGGCAGGGGTTGAAGAGAGCGATAAATGGTTTGAAATTTTTGTGAACTTGGGTATAGTGAAGTTTGCGGCCATAAAGTTGGCTAAGTATGGAATTGTAGATCACAAAAGTTTAGGGTGCAAGATGTATATCATGGAACACGAGGAATGAGAGTTCGGTTGTGCCAACCCAGGAACCGACGACCATAGAATTGGCTAGGTATGAAAAGCAACGACAGTCGGTCGGACTCCCGTAAATCGCGGTTGAATGCATTTTTTTCTTATTAATGTCAATAAACGAACCTATGTGTTGAGTTGTTGCTAGTAAAATCATAATGAATGTGCATTGGGAAGGGTGAGAATGTGGCGGGGATTGAAGAGAGTGATAAATGGTTTGCAACTTTTGTGAACCCGAGTATAGTGAAGCTTGCGAGTTCTAGGAGTTCGGGGTCGAATTGTAAATCATAGAAGTGTTTGGTGCAAAATGTATATCATGGAAGTGTTGTGTACAAGATATATATCACAGAATAAGGGGCATAAGAATTCGATAACGCTAAGTCAGGACCACGCGGTGAGATAATTGGCTAAGTGTTGAAATGGACGACGGTCAGTCTAGCTTATAATGTGATCCAGATTTAGGAGCGGAACAAACTGATTAATAGACTGAATACAATAAACACAGAGATAGGAAGAATAACACATATATCTAGTGAACAATATCTTCTATTAAATAATGAAATAGGCTGAAACTGTAAAACTAAAGAACTGAAACTTGCTCGAATGGTGGTATCTATCTTTGAGAAGAGATGTGGCTGCTACGCACATCCGTATGAGTAGAATGAATTACAATGAGGCACCAAAGGCCCTTTTCATATTACTCATGAATTCCAAAACCCTAGACATCCAAAAACCTAACCCTAGAAGGTGAAACGCCAAAAATCATGTGGGCCCTATGGGTAAGTTGGTGTAATTTGGTACCTCAACTTCCTAGGGTCGTAACTTTTGCATACAACCTCCATTTTAGGCACGTGATAGCCCATTGGAAATGTATTTGAGAGAACTACACATTCCATCATCATAATCAAACTCCGTATACATTCTAACTGTGGCGAGTTAAGAAAACAACATTTAGGGCCCCAAAATAGCCCTAGAAGTACAACAAGATGTGTTGACATGAAAACATACAAAATAAGCCAGTTGGATTAAGAGAGATGCCACCCATATCCACCTGGAGAATGTGGGAGGCTTCAGACAACCCCATAAGTGTAGAACTCACAATTATAAAGCAATACATAAATATGTGCTGAATAAAAAACGGACACGAGGAGCCAGTTGGAATAGGTGGGTGGCCACCAATATCCACCTGGATCATGATGTGACGATATAAATGGAGATGAGGATTTGGCATTTGACTAACCCAGGAACCCGTGACCAATCTAGGAGCTCGAGAAAGTCAGGTTCAATTTTTAATAGATTTTGTTTATATTTATTTAAAATGTATTCATATTAATGTATCTTAATAGATTATTTGTGGTCCAATTGTAAACCATGTTCCAATTTGTGGAGGAGTTGTAGACCACATAAATTTTGGGTGCAAGATGTATATCGCAGAATTATAGATGACAAAAGTTTTGGGTGCAAGATTTATAATAGCGCCAACCCGGGGGTCAGTCGGACTCCCGTAAATCATTGTTGAATGCGTTTTTTGCTTATTAATGTTAATAAGTGAACCTGTGTGTTGAGTTGTTGCTAGTAAAAGCATAATGAATGTGCATTGGGAAGGACAAGAATGTGGCGGGGGTTGAAGAGAGCGATAAATGGTTTGGAATTTTTGTGAACCCGGGTATAGTGAAGGTTGTAGCCATAAAGTTGGCTAAGTATGGAATTGTAGATCGCAGAATTTTAGGGTGCAAGATGTATATAACGGAACATGAGGAATGAGAGTTTGGTTGCGCCAACCCGGGAACCGACGACCATAGAATTGGCTAGGTATGAAAAGCAACAACGGTTAGTCGGACTCCCTTAAATCACGGTTGAATGCGGTTTTTGCTTATTAATGCCAATAAGCGAACCTGTGTGATGAGTTGTGGCTAGTAAAAGCATAATGAATGTGCATTGGGAAGGGTGGGAATGTGGCGGGGATTGCAGATAGTGATAAATGATTTGAAACTTTTGTGAACTCGGGTATAGTGAAGCTTGCGGGTTCCAGGAGTTCGGGGTCGAATTGTAAATCACAGAAGTGTTGGGTGCAAAGTGTATATCACGGAAGTGTTGTGTGCAAGATGTATATAAAAAAACATGGGACATAAGAATTCGATAGAGCTAAGTAGGGACCCCGTGGTGAGATAATTGGCTAAGTGTTGAAAGGGACGATGGTCGGTCAGGCTCATGATGTGACGATATAGATGGAGATGAGGATCTGGCAGTCGGCTAACCCGAGAACCCACGACCAATCCAGGAGCTCGAGAAAGTCAGGTTCAAGTTTAAAGAGATTTTGTTTATATTTATTTAAAATGTGTTCATATTAATGTATCTTAATAGATTATTTGTGTTCCAAATGTAAACAATGTTCCAATTTGTGGAGGAATTGTAGACCATGAAACTTTTGGGTATCTCCACAGAAATGTTGTCGAGCTGCAGGCATAAGGTGATGAGAACGTTCTTTTGCTCCTGATAGTATTTAAAATGAATGCTAGAGCATCATAATATAATCTCTCATAAATCTTGGTTCAATGCGTTTTAATGGGAGTTGTCCTCGACCTTTTCTCCTATTAATGCCAATCTTTTCGATGTGTCTGGTGAGTTGTCACTAATAAATCCATAATTAATGTGCATTGGGAAGCGTACGAAGGTGGCGGGGATGGACGGGAGTGAAAACTGCTTCGAAAATTTTGTGAACCTGGGAGCCCGAGAACCCGTGAATTTGTGACAACAAGAGGTGAAGAATCGACTAAGTATGCAAAGGCGGGGTACAATGCCTTCAAAAAGTTAAAGTAAATAACAATTTTTTCGAGCTCAAGATCCACCAAAATAAAAAAACAGATGCCATAATATTGACTTGTGGCAATTCGATAATAGGAGGTTTAGTTGATGGATCCAAATATGGCTCACTTCATGCGACTGGGGTGCACGTGGGGTGCCTGTGAGAAAAGCTAATGTTTTGATGAAGATTTTTTTATATTGCTACATGTGGCAGTAATTGTGTGATAGTATTTAGAATGAACATTGGAGGATGGTAATATAATCTCCTGTAAATATTTGTTTAATGCATTTTAATGGGAGATGTCATCCAAGTTTTTGCTCATTAATGCCAATCTTTTCGAAGCCAATAAAAGTGTAATCAATTTGCATTGGGAAAGTGTGCGAAGATGGCAGGAAAATCGAGTAAGTATGAAAAGGCGGGGCATTCAGACGGACGCAGACAGACTCATCATAGGTAGAGTGAAGCTTGCGAGTTCGAGGAGTTCGGGGTCGAATTTTAGATAACATAAGTTTTGGGTGCAAGATGTATATCACGAAACATGTGGCATGAAACTTCAATAGCACGAATCGGGGAGCTAGCGGTCAGAAACATTAACTATGGGAAAAACATTGTCAGTTATGTAATATACCTAGACCTCAACAAAATCAGGTTCAAGTTAGAAGATATTTTGTTTATATTTACTTAAACACTATTCATATTATTTTATTTTATTAGTATTTTTTGTGGCCCAAATGCAAACCATGTTCAAATTTGAAGGGTGGATCAACATTTTCATATGTAAGCATACTCTCAAATATGAGAAGTTGTAATATATGCACAATACTGAAGAGGGGCATCATGTCAACACCTTTGTAGATGATAGTGGGCTAGCACAATATTGCATTCTTCCTATGATGATGCCTTAAAAAAACTAAAATAACCAACAATTTTTTGCGAATTCAAGATTGACAGAAATAAACTAATTAGATTCCATAATATTCTCCCATTAATGCATTTTAATGGGAGATGTCCTCGATCTTTCCGCTTATTAATGCCAATCTTTTGGAACATCTATGGTGAGATGTTACTAGTAAAAGCATAATTAATGTGCATTGGGAAGGGGCGAAGGTGGCGGGGATGGAGGGGAGAGAAAAATGCTTTCAAACTTTTGTGAACCTGGGAGTTCGTGAACCAGCAAAACTTTGAAGAAACGACTAAGTATGGAAAGGCGGGGTGGTCAGACAGAGTCATCGTAGGTAGAGTGAGGCTTGAGATTTCGAGTAGTCCATGGTCGAATTGTAGATCACCCAAATTTTGGGTGCAAGATCTATACTCCGAACACGGGGCATGAGAGTTCGATAACACCTACCTGTGAACCCGCGACCATAAAATTGGCTAAGTAAGGCAACAAACGACGGTCGGTCGGACTCGTGATGTCAAGATATAGATGGATATAGAATTTGTGAGTCCGCCACCCAGGAACCTGCGAGCATAGAAATGCGACTAAGCATAGAAGAGGGAAAATAAAGGGAGCAAAGAAATTTATGCCTCACACAAGAAGACTTTGTCTGATAATTATCAAGCGATAAAAACACATCAACTATGGGGCATGAGAGTTCGATAGGGCCTAGCTGGGAACCATCGAGCATAAAATTGTCTAAGTATGGAAACAAACAGTGGTTGGTCAAACTCGTGATGTGAAGATATAGGTGTATATAGAATTTCTGAGTCCGCAACCCCGGTAACCTGTGAGAATAGACATGCGACTAGGTATAGAAGAAGAAACAAATAATAGAGGGGAAGAAGAAAAGGGAAAAATTGACAAGTATAGAAGAGGAAAAATAAAGGGAGCAAAGAAATTTATGCGTCACACAAAAAAAAATGGCGGTCGGTTGGACTCGTGATGTGAAGATATAGATGGACATAGAATTTCTCACTCCACCATCCCGAGAAACCACAAGCATAGATATGGGACTAAGTATAGAACCGAAAACAAATAATAGAGGGGAATAAGAAAAGGGAAAATAGGTAAGTATAGAAGAGGAAAAAGAAAGGGAGAAAAGAACTGTATGCCTCACACAACAACACTTAGTCTCATAATTATCAAGTGATAGAAACACATCAACTATGGGAAAAACATTCTCAGCCATGGAATATAGTTGGAGCTCAACAAACCCTGGTTCAAGTTAAAAGAGATGTTGTTTATATCTATTTCAACAAGAAATAGACAAAATATATGACTTGGCATTCTTACGTGCAAGCATATTCTAAAATATGACAAGCTCCAATATATGCACAAATTGGACAACGTATGCAGATAAGAGTTTTTTTTAACCATACCTCTTAGTCTCTGGACCTTGTACTATGATGGAGGTTTCACTTCTATTTGTCGTTAGTTCTTGTGAACTAAAAAACATGTGGTGTAAACGACGTAAACATTTTTACCATGGCATATCAGAATAAATAACTGTGGATATTTGTTTCGTAAACATAGCAAGAGCGTAATCTATGAATCCTTACCTTCGACATTGTCGTTGTGCTGATGTTTGCGACGGTTCACTGCCCATCTCCATGTGAATTCCGAGACAATAACTATGAACATGTGTATATTGTTCATACTCGATATGGATGTGCATTAGGCATACACATTGTATTTGCCGTGGCACAACTGTAGCCATACCTTTTGGAAGATTGTACTCCAACTTTCTCAGCTATGGCACATAAGGCTCCATCCTTGTGTTCAATTACTCTGTTCTTTTTTCAATGCAACAATACAAAGAATACAATGGACATGAAAGCAAGTTGCTACGTAGGAACACATGAACAAAAGATGGAGTACAAATTTATTTATTTCAAGATAACGACATAGAAAATACAATTGACATGAAGATAAGTTAATATACAGGAAGATATGCAGTATCCAAGGAAAAAAACCCAGAAGAGATGCAAACCAGTGGAACAAGTATAGATAGAGTAAATGAAAAACAATTGGATATGGAATATAGGTAGAAGTATGCACCTTTGCATGTATTCTTCTACATTTCTGGTTAAGAGTTCTTTTCCTTCTCTAGTTTTCCTGTTTGTTTCAATGAAAAAAAGTACAAAACAAAATGAACATGAATGTAAGTTGACATGTAAGGAAAAAACAAGGAATATGTATATACAATAAATAAAATAGAATAAAAGGAATAGAGTAATAGATAGTGTTAGAAGAATGTACCTTTTTTTTTTTGTTCATCCATGTTTGTGTATATATAAAAAATTGTGTAAAATTTTTCGTGTGTCCAAAATCAATAACAAACCAGGGAAAACTATGAAGTTGGATAACTTGGTTTTCTGCAACAAGCTAAACATATATGATTTGAAACATAGAAATATTATTTTGCAATATGTTTGATGTATATCTCATAATTCGAGTGCAATACCAATTGTATCATGATCAGGCCAGTATGTGTCTAATATAAAGACGATGTATTGAGAAATGGGCACATTCGACCATACATGGTCAATAAGTGTGTTTTGTACATGGTTTATCTTGTCCAAAAGAAAGCGGAGACTGTATTTGCACATGTAGTTTTCCAATTGCTTTGTTCTGGCATTATTTTGTAGCATGTCAATATTGAAGGTTCCTACAATGAAAATGGTTTCGTTCAGATGCAAATGCTCTAATGCATTGGAAAGAACATTTAGTATGTCGGAGAATGTTGCATGCAGAGCACCATAGAGATTCAATATTGCAATTTTTGATGCATGGAGAAATACTTTTGCGAGCACCATCTCAACATTGTTTTCTTCGAAATGCATATGCTCCAAAATTGTTACATGTTTTTTCACTAATATCATCACCCCATGTGTAATGTAACTTGATATGCAATTGTGATTTGGAAATTGCTTGTTTTGCATGCATAATGTCATGCATGTTTCCTGCAAACACAAAATATCGGATTGCATTGTTTCATAGTCATTGAGTATTTCATCCATGTGTGCATGTAGGCTGCGCGTGTTAAGTGAGAGAATTGATACAAATGAGTTTGTTTGTATGGATTGGTAATCATATTGTAGATGCCACTTTGCGGTAGTCCTAAGGTGTTGCATCTCAATATCAACTTTGTGTTTGACTTTGAAGTTATATTTTGTAAGAGGACTTAGTAAATACAATGAGTCTATACTTCTGACACAGGACAATGCTGTGTATACAAGTCCATGTATTTGAATTCCAGCAGGGTCAAATGCAACACTATCAAGTGTTATTCTTTGCGATCTGTGGACTGTACATGCAGATGCAACTTTAATTGGAAACTGTTTTCGAATATTCAGTAGACCTGTCTTTGCCGATGTCAATACTGGTTTTGATATTCGTAAGATAGGTGTCCAATCGTGTGTAGTGTTTGAATTATATAGATAAGACAACTTGTTTGCTTGTCGATGGTCTATATGCGGCTCATGGAACTTAATCCAGAGGACATCAAGTTTTTCTGTTTTGGTATAGCCTTTGAGTATTCCATATGTACCATTCACCAAGCCATCCTGTGAATCATAGTTGCAGGCATATATTTCAACCAACATGTCTAATTTCAGGACAAGTTGCAAAGGCAAAGTGGTTGTATGTTCATGACGTGGCACATTTCCATGGTTGTCTTCTTCGAGGTCAATTGAATTTATGATGATATCATCGCCAGGCATGAGTAATAACATGTACCTGTTATGCATTGCAACATCCCTATTCATGTAGAACAGGTAAGGGAATGCTGGGTCTGTTGGTGCAGGTCACATGCACCTTGAATTGATATATGCTAAGTCATCATGTGTTTGGCTATTTGTTTGCATTCTATTCAGAATTGCAATAAATGTTTCATCTGTTTGGTGCATTGTAGTATGAAATTCAAATAATTTTATATTGTCTTTCCAGAAGTCATGCGTCACTATTTGTATATTGACCGTAGGTTGTTCAAATATCAAATAATCTTGGATGGGTTGCACCTGGTAAAGATCCCCACAGAATATCATGTCAATGTTTCCAAAGTATTTGGTGTGCACATGTTTTATGTTTCCTAGTCGGTTGTCAATGGAATACAAGAAGCGACTTCCAATCAAAGATGCATCATCTATGAAGACAAGTTGCAGTTCGTCATAAAGCTTAGACAAGGTATCTAACATTTCCTTGCTGAGTGGAAGAAACTGTGAGTTGTTAAAATGCATAAAAAATGTAGAGTGGACTGTTGTTCCACCTGCATTATATGCAGCTTTTCCTGTGTATTCAACTATTAGCCCCTTTGGTTTCATAGGATCAGAGGAATTGTTTGAATCATAGATTTGTATAAGCATTTGTAATAGTGTTTTTGCTGTGAATGTCTTGCTTGTTCCCGCCTCGCCTGTAAGGAACAAGTGCACATGAGTGTGCATGTTCAAGCATTTTTTAAGTGCAATGTCCTTTAGAATTTTTTGCTGTTCTCGATTCAAAAGACGTCCGACTCCGTGGTATTCATTATTTTCAATAAGGAAAGGATGTTTTGTGACTTGAAAACCAAGATTGATACATTTTTCAATGCCGCCTGCTTGAGGATGAGGAAAATCTGCTTGCAAGTCATAGGACTCGAAGAGAGTTCTAGTTGTTTTACGATTTGTGAATGTCTCATCAAGATTGTCCACCCCATGTTGGATTAACATTATATGTAAATCTAGATTCATTGGTTTGTACTATAGTCTTAGAGGCAATATACGCAGCTTCCCATGTAGGGAAGTTATGTTTTAATGTGTTTTCATTTTGATCAAACAGAACGTATAACAATAGTTTTTCTCTACAATAGTTTTAATAGTAAGTATGTTTGTTGTATTTGACAAAGCGTATTACATAGGGATTTTTTCTTTTTAATATGGGTGCACTAATTTTTTTGTAATGCGATACGAACTCTGCTAAGAAGATATGCTTAATAAGAGATGAACGTTGGAGGTAATAATCAACAATAGAGCGACATAACACGTCCTCTGCATTGTCAGGCTCTTGTTCTAGAAAAGACGGTGGTTTAAGCACAAATGTGCGTTTCTCAAGTGGAGATGTGTTTATGAAGACACATTTCCTTGAACTACAATTGAGGGGCATGGAAAGTGCAATGTGGACTGCTTGTTGAGCAAACATTTGTTGAAGATTAAGTAATGTATTTCCAAGCGTACGTATCATTTGCATAACATCATTTTGACTTCTTTTGTGTTCTTTGCATATTCTTCTGAATGCACTTGTCATAGATTTGTCAACCTTTGTCATATACGAGGTACAATACGATGCTGCAACATATGCATTGAGGACATACTGTGCATCTGTATTTGTATTTCACATTACTGACATGTTATTGTTTTTCCAAATATGGGAAAGTTTTCATTTAAGGAAAACTGTTGGTTGTTTAAACGTACATTGTATGGCTTGGATGTACTCATCTTCTGTTAGATTTAGCTCTGTCAAGAAGTCGTCGAAGCTCATTAACTCATCAAAGTCTCGTTGTTCTAGAAATGAGAACAAGGATTTAGATTTCTTAATGACAACATTGTCCTCTAAACTAAGTGGCTCTATGATTCTTGTTGTTCTCATTGGCGGCACATGAAAGTTGTATCTGCAATGTGAATGTTTTCATTTTTTTACAACTTTTTGTATAATAATGTCTATGAGCTTTGGCAAGTTCTGGATCCAAATGATCTGTGTTGCATATTATGTATTTTTCCACAAACTACTCGATCTGTGTGCTGTTGTCATTTCCATATATCGGTGCACACTCTATCCACAACAATGCGTGGTCATGCTCACTCCCCCTATTATGGAACTCAGTCACAAAAAAGTAGTCCGATACTTTTCTGAAAAACGTTTGATCATGGCATATCAATTGTCTCAAAACATTTATTCTATGTCTATAGTAGCGAGTACATGTCACTGGGTCTTTTCTTATGAGGTAGTCAATGTCATCATTTTCAAGTGTATCAATTTGTTTTTTCCTTTTCCTGTTCCTATACAATGCATACATCGTAGCCACCAATGGATCCCAGCGATGCTCTGCACTTGTAAATGTGATGAAAAATGTTGGCGGTCCCAATTGTCGGATCATTGCAAAAATAGTTTTCTTTTTTTGTTGCAAATAGTCAGGAGAGATGCAAATATTTTTGAAATCTATGTATCCAATATTAGATTTTAGGATTTTTTCTAGGTTTTCTTTGTACTTGACATCTTTGGCCAATAAATTTCTTCCTTGAAGCTGGCCTTTTCTTATTCGCACCCACATGCAAGACAACACTTGCTCAATTATTATGCTCATTTTTTTGAAAACCAAATTTGTTATGTGACAGGAGAAGTCACTGCTTGAATGTAGCAGCTCCCATCGAACTATTTTATGATAGCTGAATTGTTCCATAATGTCACTAGGACGTGGATCTCCATAGAACAGTGTTGGGAAGTTCATTTCCTCAACAAATTTGTCCTTTAATATTCGAAGTGGACGTTTCCCCTTAGCAGGTGCAATTTAAACAATCTTGTCTTGCAAGTCATGAATGCGTCGTGAGTCGGTGAATCCATGTATCAATGTTTCAGTAGGTATTTCATTCTCCCATTCATTGCTTGTATCAAATTCACTAGCAGTCTCGAGAGTCTATGTAGAGCTGTCATCCCCTTCTCCAAGAACATTGTTCCAGTTCTCATTTATACAAATGTTCTGTGCTTTGTATAGGGCCCTGGAACATAATTCTTTTAATTCTTTCATGACAACATGCACACGCACTTTACCTGTCTGTTATGCATTCTTGTATTGCAAGTGTCTTTTGAGAGCTACAACAATTGTCATTGTATCGATAATGAATTGTGGCAAGGCTTTTTTCACAACATCTAGTTGGAAAGGCACATTAATAATTGATCCTGTTAAGCCCATTTGGGGTCGTTTATAGCCCCAGGGTTTGATTTGTGCAAATGCAATTCGCAGAGACACAAATCTCTCTTCAAGTTCTGTAAGTGCACTTACATCTGGTAGGGGTGTATTACATCTTATTTGGTTAGGCGTTGCAAAGTGTGGCAGTTTTCCATTTTCAAGAGATCGTTTGCATGGAAGACACATATTACCACTGGAAAATGTTTTATCATTTAGTGTCAAGCCGAGGTATCTTGCTTCCAAATCAGGCGTGAAAGACTTAATGTTTTTTGTGAAATTCAATTCATCGTAAATTGCACATGCAATGGAAGGAGTGTCTTTAATTTGTTTCATATAGATCTGTTTTGCATCTTTATTCTGTAGGGAAGTATGTGTAGAAAGTGTTTGTTGGTTTTCATTGGTAGCAGTGCATGGTGTTGGCTCTAGCCCACGAAAATGTGATTTTTTCCTCTCGTTCAGTACCATAACCATTGTGGGATATGTGGCTATACCTGTTTCTCTCACGTATCTGTTTTTTCAAGATGTGGTAGGTTAACTTATGCTTTCCATTGGAAACTAGTTTCACTTGTTGACAAGCCATGTTGGAGGTGGAATCAACATTTCTTACGAGCATTGCATCCTCACTGTATCGATGATGCAAGATGTTATGTTCTTTGTCATTCGACATGTGATGTTTGTGCTCAACACAAAATGCAAAAATGCGATTGTGTTTTGCACAGACAATTTTTTTTAGGTTGTGATATGTCAGTTTCTCTCTAGAAGGAAACGTAATAATGTATTGTTTTCTCTCACGTATGACCTTTTTCAAGTTGTGATAAGTTAGTCTACATTTTTTGTTTAAGGTCTGGATGACCTCATGACAACTGGGATGAGTTTCATTTTGATTAAATAACATGCGACGCTTATGCAGATTTGATGCGGTTTGGGTGGCATTTAGAATGGATCCTGAACTGGTAGTATTTCTTATACTACCAATGTATTTTTTTCTCTCACGTATGACCTTTTTCAAGTTGTGATAAGTTAGTCTACGTTTTTTGTTTAAGATTTGTATGGCCTCATCACAACTGGGACGAGTTTCATTCTCATAAAATAACATGCGACACATATGCAGATTCGATGCGGTTTGGGTGGCATGGATAGTGGACCCTGAACTAGTAGTATTTCTCATCAAAGGCTGATAATGGATATGTGGCATATCTATTTTCAACGAGATGATGTTAATTGTTCGATCGCAGTTTGAATCAATACAATAGAAATGGACAGTGCCATCCGACAGGGCCAACCAGACCTAGATATTTACTCTGAATATGATAGATAACCATTGCAAACATAATCTGCCACTCTCTACATTTCCTTTCTCATATGGCAGTGCCATGTTTACAAGGTATTGTTTCCAACTTCCAATTCTCATCATATTTTCTAGGAGATATGGTGAAATGTGTTGATGCAAGAAACTAAAAGCCTGTTGGCTGCCGCCTATAATTGCATTGCAAAAGGATTGTATAGTGTAAAGCTGCAACGACTGCACATCAAACTCTATTGCTACCAAATAGCAAATTGCATTGAACATACTATCTCCACAACTAGATGCAACAATTTTCGCTATCTGCAAGCCATG
>ML806486.1:143291-157765 GCA_009831015.1 Picea engelmannii | reverse complement strand
AAAAAAAAAAAACCCTTATGATATTGTAATCATCCATTTTTTCAAGAATTCCTTTCCCTTTTAGAAAAGTTGACGCCTTAAATGAGATCCGGAAAGTATCTTCCCCAAATAATAGCTTCTTAAATTTAGACACAAAATCATTATATACATCAGACAAATGGTGGTCAACTTTCTACCTCCATAAAGCTTGATACCACATGGTTGTAAGGTTCACCTTTGTGTTTACCCTTCTGGCAATATTTAAACCCTTAAAAGTATGACAATAGGTGATAGAAAATACCAAATAGGATGACATATAAAATTTCTTCTCGGTCTTGAAATTTGTCAATTGTGCAGTAATCTCATTTGAAATAATCTTCGGCCATTCGAAGATTGTGTTTTCATGAACCGTGAAATGAAATATATACAATGTCAATCGAGGAATGGTTTATGTAGAGTCTTGGCCAGCAATTCAAGCAAATAACCAAGCAATTTATTTATCGATATTTTTCAAAGAACTTGAATCCTGGATATGTCTTCTGGCATTGATGCAGGATCCTGTAAATACTCTTGAAGAAGTTCAATTCCATTATTTTTGTTTTTTTGAAAATTCATGGTGTCTTCCCCTTTGTAAACTAGGTTTGGCTCCAGAAATTTCAACATCTCCTTAAATATTGAAGGCACTAAGGAAACAAGAGGACTTCTCTACAATGGGATGACCCTTTTGTTCTGGATGAATTTTTTCGTGCACTAGACCATGATATCTTTTCATTTGAAGACCTCTGGGATGCAACCTGTAAGAAATATCCCTAAAGTCCACGCCTTGTTTTTTTCTTTACCCAATAGATTTGAATAGTACCAAGACAATCGAGACCAATGATAGTTTTGATCTTCTCTAGCGAAGAGCTTCAAGGTATCTCCATAAAACTGTTGTTTTCTCATGAATAACTTTGTTGAGTTGGCGAGCTTTTCTTGTAATATTACCTTTCACAACAAAATGATTTTAAGTTAGATTTCTTTCGAAGAAAGCATTAACTTGAAATAAATGAGATTTCTCTTGATATAAACACCATTAATTAACGGTCATTTCATCAATGAAATTAGTAGTCGATTCCATAAAGATAGCATTAAATGTGACTCGAGAAAAGTGAAAGAAGGGACATGTGACAATGAAGAGTCAAAGTGAGAGATTAGAATGGAAGGGAAAGTCTACGAGTTCTAAAGTCTGTAATTCCGAAATTCCGAAATAGATGAAATGGTTAAATGTTGAGTTACATCGGGCGGGCTGTGAGAGGAGTGAAAGCATAACATGTAATTATGTGAGTTCATGATACAAATATAAACCAAGTGTTGAGGTAGACTGATGTATGGGTAAAGGGAACATAATGCAAATCTGAGAGTCCGCGAACCCGCCAACTCGCAAACATAGAAAAAACGACGAAGTGTAGAAATCTTGATACAACAAAGAAATGGAAGAGGGGATATTGAAGATTTGGGAAGAATTTTATAGAAGGGGAAAATAAAAGGTAAGAAAAGAAAAAGGAAGATAGAAAGAAAGGGGAAGAACAAATGGGACTCGACAAGCAGCTATTTGCGTTTTTAAGACCATGCTTGAAAAAAGTTGTAATTTTGACCCAATTAGAAAAAAAATGGTGTTATTGGTAGCACCACTTTTTGATTTGGAGGTTGATTTTCATGTTTTTTATGCAAAAATATGGGTTTTAAGGGATAGAGTTCTCATTTTGAGGTCAGAATTCTCATTAAGTTGGTAACTTTGTTACGCACAAATATCTATCTCTTGTACCCTGAAACTGTCCACAATCAAATGCTAAATCTTATTAAATCATTTTAATGTTAACTTTATTCCAAAAACCTACTTGAGATTTGTTGAAAGACAAGTGATGGTGCCACCACGACCAATAGCACATGAATAAATCTAATCCATTTTGAACTAAGAAAATCCTAGTGCCAATAGAGGCAGGTTGTTGTACAGGCTATGGAAAATTGCAATGAGGGCCATCAATGCTACTCTTGAATCCCACACTCCTCTTTTTCACAACCAATGGCAATGCAATGCAAAAAGGCACCATCAATCGGTTGGAAATTACACATGAAGAAGAGTTTCATCGTAAATGTGTTGCAAATGTGGCCTCCATCAATAATGAACATTGATAAATCTAAGAAAATACAATGAACCAACATCATAGCGAATTTGACACATCCTAATGCTATTTCTATTTCCATCATTTTTTACAAGTAATACTCAACATTAGATTGAAATCACAGTGAACTTTCATATTTTCAAAACAACACCAAAAACCATTAGGACATTGCAGGCCATTAAATGGAAAAGGCATCGATGCCATTACATCTAAATCTATACCAAGGTTTATTGTACAAAAATGAAAAAAAAAAACTTTACAATGTAGAAGCAATGGATTCTTCAATTAAATATGGCCATACTTGGTCAATTCCCATAAATGTTGAACGAGCTTAATTGTTTTAAAGTATTCAACATCCAAACAATCTTTGCAAAGACTTCTAGTTCCTTAGTCCTTTTAGGCTTGAAAGAAACATGACATCTCTACATGTCTTTCTTAACATTAATTAATACTATACTTATTAAATAATATGATTTTATATTTTTGACTTTTGTTATTGGATTTTTAATGTTCTAGAAACATATTTTAAAATGTTTTGTTATATTAAAGGATATCAAATATGTCAAATTGTTGTAGAATTTTTATTTGGTATCATATTTTCGAGCAAATGTAAATTGTCGCTATGAAGTAGACACTCTTGGATTCTATAGCACTCCATATGTCCCATGTTCAGCACTTTTCCATCTTGCTTTCTTGCACCTGTTATTGCCTCTGGAATATTACAATTTTTGGATTTTGGATTATCAATAACACTAGCCACCTGTTCACATTTGTTTAATAGCATCACCATAGTGCAACTATTTTGATGAATGGATTTATGTTCCACACACACTAGGATTATTGTGCCACACACACTCTTCACAATACAATATACCATACTCTTCACAATATAATATGCAAGACTACCATACCGATCACTCGGGCCATAGTTGGCTTGCAAATTGTTGACAAAGAATATTTTTCTCTTTTGCTTAGGTATCTACAAATTCTGTCCAGGCTCGCAATGCACTGGCAAGTATACACAAATGACATTTTTTTTAACTTTTCCTTAACATTCATTTTCTTAGCGAAATTGAACTTCCCATATCATGCATTTAACGAGTCACATAATATATTTTCAACCCTTCAGCATATTATTATTGTGTATTCAACCTGTAGTAGAGAAGTAGGTTTTGAAAATATTGTCAGCAGCCTAACCATATGTTAAATTAAGGATAGCTAAAATATTTTTGGTGCTTGTCCTAAACTAATGTCACATGCCTTCTAAGTGTTGGGATGATCCACATGCCTAGTAAGGGTTGGGATGATCCAACCCTAATGCAAACCCTAACTTGTACTATAAGGTAATGACTATTTTCTTAGGCCAACTTCGTACATGTGTATTACTTAAATTAAATTATACACTGGCTTCAGACAACATCTAAGGCTTGCAAGCGTTATTTGGTGTTGGTAGATAGTGTTGATTTTTCTAATTTCCATATATGATAATTATTACCTTATGATTTCAAACAAATTTCAATTACATTGTTATCATAGAATAATTACACACTGAAAATTTCAACTAAAATAAAACTGCAGCGGAAATAAGAGAATCACAAAGACATAGCCATGCATAATAGACACAAGATTTATCTTGGGAAAACTCGAACTCAGGAGAAAAACCCAGCAAAAGTTTCTTTAGAAGAAATTTAATTCAAGTTCAAAAATACATCACCAGAGAAATGAAGAAACCCAGTACATAAATAATTGTGTTCGTGTATGAGGAAGAAACCTCAAAGATAGTGAACCCTAGATAAGATAGCGCACCTCAAAATTTGCACAACTAGCAACTAGCAACTAACAACTGCAACTGCAACTCTAACTGGCAACTACAACTCTAAATAGCAACTGCAACTGAAACTGGCAACTGCAACTAGGACTTGCGCACTAGATGAGAAGAGATGTGTTATAATGAAATGAACTTGCCTTTATTTATACTAGTCAAGTCACCTTATTTTACTGGCAGGGCCGACTTGTCATTTTTTGTCTTTTAACTTTTATTTCTTTTGTTGCCTTTACAAGTGTTTCTTTAATGCTTCAATGGAGCCGACTTGATCTTATTGTCTTATGTTTTATTGTGCTTTATGGATTCTTCTTCAATGGTTTCTTTGTATTTCCTTATGGAGAATGACTGCCCAAAGTTGAAAAACTTCAACACTCCCTCTCAATGAGGGAGACATTCTACATACTTGGATTTCTTCTATCATAGAAAAGTTTTTTCATGAGCCATGTTGAGGATCCATCTCCACACAACTGTGTCTATCACCTTGGGTCTCAATGAAGACCACCCCTGGACCATTCACCTCCACAAGTACACCCTTGTGAGTGAATGCCACCACAGGTAAACCCCTATGAGTGAATATGTCATTCTCCACTGGTTAAACTACCAATCCTGGGAGAATGACATCCAATGCTATATGACACGTGGAAGCACCTCAACCACCTTGAGTCCATAGGTAAACTCCTATAAGTAAGGACTATGCCTAGGCCCATTTACCCCGGAAGAAAATCTATCCTTCTCCCTAGGCCATATCTGGGAGAAGGTTTGCTCAATGCTTACATGGGCCACTCACCACAAGTACACATTTGTGAGTGAGTGTCACTTACAAGTAAAAAGGGTAAGTGAATTTTTCATTCTTCACTGGTTAAACTACCAATCCTAGGAAAATGACACCTGATGTAACCACGCACTGGAGAAACACTAGAATCTCAAGTCTTTTGTCCTTTGAATATTACGCCTAGTCCATTCACCACAGGTACACCCCTGTGAGTGAATGTTTTCCCCATGTTTCCTCCTAAAGAACCATTAGCACCTCGAGTCTTTGGTCCTTCGAAGACTATGCTGGGGCCATTCTCCACTGGTCAAACCACCATGACCAATCTTGGGAGATTGTTTGCCCGATGTTGCAAAACATCAACACTCCCTCTCAATTAGGGAGACATTCTACATCACACCAAGCTTGTCCTTGAAGTAAACAAACTTCGCTCTGGATAGAGGCTTGGTGAGAATGTCCACTATCTGCTCATCTATGGATATGTGTTGAAGCTTCATCGCTCCCTTCTGCACCATATCTCAAATGAATTCCTGCAAGAAGCTTTTGAAGCCACGTTGCTTCACGACTTGTGACACTGGCTACAATATACTATGTCTTTGTTGTAGTGAGTGTTATAGAATTATGCTTCCTTCTTATCCCGAAAATCGTAACTTATCTCAAGTTGAAGTAGCACATTTAGGTGCTCAATTTGTCTACTTCACTCCCTACCCAAACAGAATATGTATATCCCTGCAGCCTCACTTCACCACCTGAGACAAACCATATCCAATTGTACCATGTTGGTACCTCATCACATGCTTCGCTGCAACCCAATGGAACTACCTTGGCTTCAACAAAATACTAGCTCAAGGTGATCTCTACAAAGGAAATATATGGCATGGTGTTGACCAGGTATATCAATGATCCAATCAGTTGCATGTCCATCATGGGATCCACTAACTCTAAATTTGAAGTAGAATCACTCAACTTCTTCAGATTTGTCTCCATAGGTGTAGTCATGGACTTGCAGTCCATCATATCGAACCTCAGATCAGTATTCCCTAACTGAGGAATATCTCATCTGATCTATGTCACATCTCTAATCCCAATAAATAGTACATATGTCCAACATCCTCCATTTTGAACTCCAAGGACAACACTCTCTGTCACTAACGAAAACCTTGTTTTCCATGCTTCCTCACTAGTTGCTCCCTCTGTGACTCAGGCAAAAACCATACCCCAGTCCTCTTAACTAGTTTCCTCCTCTGTCACTATAGAAAATCCTATTGAAACAAGTGGATCCTCCCAGGAGGTATCACATCTCCTAGAAGCCTCCTTCCTCTGAATCTTCTGACTGGCCTCACCATATCATGACACGTGTATGTCAGTCCTGGAAGGTGTCTTTCTCCCACTTGAACCTGAGGTGGAACTCCATCTAAATGATCAGCTCTCCCTCTAAGCCAACTGACTCTCTTTGAGAGCAGTCTCACTCTAATTCTGCATTATCCCTTTAAATATTGACTCACCTTGAGTCTGTATAATCTTCAGAACCATCTGTTGAGTCTTCTTTACCTCCTTTGAATTATGATCTCCTATGAACTGTCCTAGGAGTTTTCTCCTCCCTAATAGATCTTGAGGGATGACTCCCTCTGAACTCAAGCTCCTTCTGAGCTGGTACTTAGTGGGGTCACCTGCCTCACCACTGGTGGAGCCACTTTCTCCTCATAAGTTTAACTCTATGTAACTCGAGAAACTCTGAGTTTTTTTTCTCTCCCTGAAGGTACCACAAGGAGCTTAATGCCTCTCTGCATCCTGCAAAGTATCGGGTATCCAAGATGGCCTCTTCCTAGTCACTGCAACATCTCTAGGTAGAACCACTGGCCCTGCTGGCTCTACTGAATTCTCTTGATAGTCTAAAGGATGAAGAATTGGACTAGAGATATATATACAATCATCCTTTGAAGCCTCCTACTCCTCACTATCAATCCATATGAGACTCTCTGTATTCCACAAAAGTACCCTTATTTCCAGAAGGTTCTAACTTCGTCCGCTTCTCCTTTGGTGCATGGATGTATACTGGCATGTATACAAATCCTTGTATAGATACCTTGCTCCATGTCTCAAACCAGATACCATCTAACATGTTGCCACCTGCAATCGTCACTATAGCTCCATCTCAGATCTATCACCTATGACCTTTCCAGAACAAGAACAAGAACAAGAACACTCCTACAGTGTTGTGACCAATCATTCCTCCACGATAACCTACCTGGAAAAAGAACAAGAACACTTTTCTAATGTTGTGACCAATCATTCCTCCAAAATCACCTTCCCGAAACAAGAGCAAGAAAAAAATACAAGAACAACACTTTTCTAGGGTTGTGACCGATCATTCCTCCACGGTAACCTACCCGAAACAAGAACAAGAACAAAAGACAAACTAAAGAATGTCAACAAGCCCGAAACCCTAAAATTTCAACCTAGACCAAATGTCAATCTGAGAGCACTATTAGATGCGCTAGGGAAAGGCGAGTTGCTCTGTGGTAAAATTAGTCCCGACATTGTCCAATAAATTCTTAACGAGATTGACAAGTGCAGATCTATGTAGTGGAAAATTTCATGTGCAGTGGAAGAAAATCTGTGCAGTGGCAGATTTCAACAAATCTCTGAATGTTGATATTATGGTAGTTGTGGGAGGTATTAACCTCCACGTGTAACCTTGGAAAGACTAGAATATTCTAGGAAGCAAGAAAAACCCTAAAGCTTTAAGCAATAATCCTAGAAGACAAGTCGGATAAAGATATTAATTTAATATTGATTTTTATCCCCCAGGAAGAGAAGTCGGCCCAGACAGCTAAGAAGAAATAGTATAAATACAGAGTACTAGAGCTAATTTAGTACACACTCACTCGAAACTGCAGAAATTTAGTTGTGCGCAAGTCTGGAGAGTAGTTGCAGCGGCAGCTACTGCAACCTGTATTTTCAGTTTTAGCTTGGACTCTCTCTTGGTTATGGTTTGTACTTTCTGCCTAGTATGCTAACTCTGGATAGCGATACTCTACCTTGATTAGATATTAGGCCTAGGGTTTTCTTCCAGAATGATTCTCTATCAAGGTTAAGTTACTCGGGGGTGGCTTCAGCCTATGGTTGGGTGACAATATTTCTATATTGTCTATGGTTAAACGAGCACACTTGTTGGCCCTTGACCAAGTTTTGGGAGATTCTTGGTCATATTGACCTATTTTGGGACTTCGACAACCTGTCGAAGGAGGAACGCAAGACGAAGAGGAGATCACAAGATCTCGGCCCACTTTGGGATCCTTTTTGGGGTTTTGGGAATATGTAATGGGAATGGGATGTCGGCCCATGGGTTTACCCATGTTTATGCCTATTTTGTATGTATAAATAGAAGGCTAGGCAATGTAAGAAGTAGTTGAATAGTGCATCTATGTGATGTGAATGTATGCTAAGTGCAAGTAGGGTTTTGTAAGTAATTTGTGCATGTCTGTGAGAGACTTGCAGATCTAAGTGCAAGTGGTTGATAGACGATGGAAGGCTTTGTGTTGTAACTCAAGGAAGAAGGATCTAGCGAGATGCGCAGATCTTATGTCCTATGTGGAGTAGGGTTTTGATGGCTCTGTTCTTGTAACCGATTGACTGAAGATAATAAAGAAGAATATTTGGTGGGCATAGCCCCAGGGTGGGGGTGAACCACGTAAACATTGTGTTGTCTTGCTTTGTGTTGTATGGATGTGTTTATGTCTTCTTTTGCTAAGTGCTTTGAGATGACTAGATAATATCTTCTTATGTTTACTGCTAATGACATATGAGAATGTTAGATCTGATCCATATGAATGTGCTTAGTGCTTGATCCGCTAGATATACCTCTTTTTTTATGCTAAGTGCTTAAGTACATTATATCAGTGTGAATGTTGTGAAGCCCTATTTTATCAGCGAAGTGGATGATTAATTTCATAATGAGGAACTGACAGTGCTAAGTACCTTATTAAGTATTGTAATCACAGATCTGTGTCCCAGATAAGGTTGCAGACACTTGAGTCTTGCAACCAACCCTGCCTCTACCTTGGGTGAGACTTCATCTGCTTCCCAGGTGTTTCCAAAAGGGTCGGTAGTTAGGGCTTTGTTGGTGCATTGTTTTAGCGTTGAACCCTGGGTCTGCCCCTGTGTCAACAAATGGTTCTGTTGCTGGGACCTGAAACTGTGATTGTTGGGAACTGAGAAAGAAGAAGCTTTGTGCAAAGATTCATCTTGAAATTTTGAAATCTTTGTGTGTAGATCTATGCCCTAGTGCGCAGTATTCTACTTGACTTATAAAACTCGGTGCTAAAAGAAAGAAGCCCGGTCTGAAGAAAAGAGGTTAGATCTAAAGAAAAGAAGAAAGATCTGGAAGCTTGGTGCTCTAAGAAAGGAAATAGTGAGAATTTCTTATTAAAAGAGGTATGATCTCCAAGTTCTGTGCTCTGATAAAGGTAAGAATAGTTAAAAGTTTTAGATATGGAATCTTTGTGCTCTGATAAAGGTAAGAATAGTTAAAAGTTTTAGATATGGAATCTTTGTGCTCTGTAGAAGTAAGATAAGTGGAAAATTTTTGTTTCTAGAGTATGGATCTAGGTATGTTTAATAGAGTCTGTCCTAGTTTTAAGACTAGGGTGTTAATAGATGAAAGAAGATTTGATATGAGTAGATCTGATAAGAATAGTGAAAGATATGTTATACCTATGCATAGAAAGAATGTTTGGACTAACAAATGTATGTAGGATCCTAGAAAGAATTTTTTGCAGGATAGCTACGATGATCCTAGTGTGCAGTACAGGAGGAGCTAGGGGTCATTTAAAAGAAAGAGAGGATTAACCCTTTGTTTCAGCTGCAGAAAATCGAGACATCTTGATAAGGCATGCCCTGGGAGAAGACCCGGTTGTCTTTGTTGCAAAGCTATGAACCATGAAGTGTTGGATTGCCCTAGAATGATTTCTAATCTTGAAAGTATGAACATAAGACAAGAAAACCATAAGGCAGATCCAGAAACTAAGGTTATAGCAGAACCCCAGAAAGAATTAGAGAAGGTATTGCTACAGATGAAAGAAACCTTGAATGACCACCGACATGTTAGATTATCAGAGATCTTTAAAGACAAGGAATGCCTTGAAGAAAGAATAGGAGACTTAGACATTGATTGTGTTCTAGATGAGGAAACACAGGTGAATATCATGACAAAGAGAACTTGGAAATCTATAGGAAGGCCTGCTACGATCCCTTCATTAGGAGGAATAGGGGTATTCAAAGGAAAACTGGTAAACCTATGTTGAAAGCTCACTCAGATATCTATGAATGTCAATGGAACTTCGATAGAAGAAGATTTTGAGATTATTCAATTTATTGAGGACCGCACCCCGTTTACCATGTTACTAGGGAAACCTTGAATTGAAAGAGATCAAGCGAGACGAACAGAAGAAGAAGAAGAATTTTTGGAGTAGAAGAGACAAGAGTTAAAATATGTCATGACTAGAAGGATCGCATACTTGATTGAAGAACAGGAGAATACGTCGAAGCTACTTAACACTAGACACCCGGATGTCGAATTTGCAAGAACACTAGAGGACACACAGAAGATTGAAATACCTATCTCAGACAAAGAAGAGGTGTTACCCCTTATTCCTAGGAAAGAATCTCAATGGCGTGAAGTGACTATGACCAAAGAAGATAAGAATCGGAATGGAAAAAGGACTACTGAGATGAAGCTCACTGGGAGGAAGGCTAGAAAGCTAAGTAAGAAGAGAGCTAAGTTTGAAAAGTTACAGAAAGTTCCAGAGGGAACTTCGCAGAAAGAAAATTTGCAGAATAGGAGCTTCGTCGGGATATCAGAACAATGACACATGGCACTTCGCCATGACGAGGAAATACAATTGTTGGGACTGATATATCCATTCGAATTCCGCTCCGAATGGGTTGGAAAACATTAATAGCTCAACACCAGACTATTGGACCATTCCATAACGGACAGAACAAGAGTTAATGAGGCTTCATACCCGTTACAAGCGAACTTTTGTCGAGTTGCCTATTTATCCCATCGCACCATGCACAGAGAACACTTTTTCTAACCAATAATTTGAGCTCACAGAACAAGTGAATTGTATACAGTAATAATTTCCCTTGTTGCTGATTCTAGTGCAGTATCTGAGTTAACTGTGCACCCAATATTATTAATCCTGAGCGCGTATGTTCGACGAGCTCACCGCAGTCGAAGAATCAGTAACAGAAGTACTCCTCAACTTGATGACTGAAAGAGTGATGTTGGAGAGAGGATTGTCTACCAGTCTACAAGAATCATCGACGAGAGGATTGTCGGCCTCTCCCTCCACTGCTCGAGCCTGACCATCACGGCCCGTAGATGAGAAGCGAACCAAGCACAGAGACAATCTCGCGAATGCTAAGTTGATTCCGAGCATTTTACCCACCTATCTACCACCTCTGAGCGGCGCAATAAATCGTGATAGTGTGCCCAAAGACTTTGAGTATGAATTGGTCATTGCGTACCTCCCGAAGGGGATACGCACATTTCACGCAGATCAAGAAAAGATAGCAGCGTTGAAGTTTAGCGACTTCAACCTCGGCGACAAGAAGTTCTACAGCATGCTCGCCCCACATAAGTACCTGAGTAGGACAAAAGGAAAGAATTCAAAGATCGTCCCTTATTCATGGACCCATAACCTCGCGCAGTCCACACTGATCAACATCATGAAGATTCCTCACTTTAAAAGGCATCAAGATGTTGTTGTCCTATTACCATGGCGGATACTTGTGGTTAAATAGTTGTATCACAGTGGATTTGACATTGATCAATTAGATCACAGGGCTGAGTATGCAAGGCCCTAACCCAAAGGATTTCTATCCCGGAAAAACAATGGATCGCGCTTTAGCTCAAAGGATAAAAGACACCTATGACGATGTCGAGAAAGTAACACGAGGCTACAAGGTAGCTTCTATCCAAAGCGAGGCACTGTACCTAGCCTGTCAATTGATCACAGAAAAGTTAGTCCACAAGAACCGACCCACCCAAGTCACTGGTTTTATAGTCGACCTTGCAAGGAAGTGCGCGGAGGGCCTACAAATGAATTGGGCAAAGTAACTCATGAACCGGTAGGAACTGGACTGCAAGGAAGCGCAATATCAAGGATACAAGGTCCACTTCAATTGGCTTCTAATCCTAATTTATTTCATCGCATGGGAGATGCCGGAAGGTGCGACCTTCCCAGACATCGAGCCCTTTGAACCTCTGGCCGCGAAGTTCAATACGTTGTGGTATTCTAGTGACATGAACAAACAATGGTATTCAAATGCAGTATTCCACACATATTACAATCAGCTTAAGTTAGTTATCCAGTCTAAGCCTTGCATCATACCAAATACTCTCCACAGGTTTCGACCTTTAATGAAATTCAACGTGGATCTCCATTTCATTTATATTACAGTGCACGCTAACAAGCACAAGCAGCAACTTCAATCTTACTACAAGCTGACAGAGGAGGACTTAGAAGAAATCACCAAGGACTGGTTGGTGAACCTCCTCATTCCAGCAGACCCTATGGAGATATCCAATATAGACAGTCCAGAAACTGTGTCGTATACACGCAGACCTGGCAAGATAAAGAAAACCGAAGAGGTCCATGATTTAGATAGCGCATCCATGAATATCGCTTCCATATTAGTAGAGAAAGGAGGAGATGGCGGAGAGATAGATGGCACAGAATTTGAACAGAATAAAGGTGAGGTTACATCACCTAGAGATGAGGAGGATCCCTCGAATAAAAGGAAGGTTTCCCTACCGAAACCTTCCTCCTAGAAGAAAGTGAAAGAAATCATGACCAAAGTGCAGACCATCCTCACCTCTGACGAATTCGATTTCATCCTAACAATCCTGAATGATGCTTCGTTGGAGATAGCAGAGAAGAAGGAAGCTAAGCAGGAGGAGGTGTTCCATCGGATTAAGGACGAGCTCTAAGGAGTGCAGCAGGCACTACAATCCAGTCACGCAGTCTCCACTGCGCCTCTGTCAACAGGAACATCAGAAATGGGAGATGAGCCAGCTCAACTCCACCACATCGCTAATACAGTCGAAGATCGCCTTCGACGAGCTCAGGAAGAAACAGCGCAAGCTACTCAGGCTTTGGCACAAGTACAGGGAGACCTTGTAGAAAAACGCAGTGTTGCAGAACGAGAAAAGCTTGCTCTCCAAGCGAAGTGGGATGAAGAAAAATAATAACTGCAGCAAAGTAAGGAAAATTTTCTCGCAAAGCAACTCGGAGTAAAGGAAATCGTTCACAAAGCACTTCACTCTGTGACAGTTGTAGAAGTAAAGACCGAAGAGCGGATTCGACAGTAAGTGGCACAACTTGAAGAAGTAATCCAGCAGCTCCAGCAACGCATAGCAGACTTGGAGCTCCGCACTATGCCCGAGACCCCTCAATATGTAAGAGACCAAAGGGAAGCAACTGCCTGCAACGCAGTTGACAGACTAAAATCTTTTTCTTTGGAGTGCAAGAAGCTGAGTAACCGTAGCACCCAAACATATGAGAACCTTACTGAGAAACCAAAGTTACAGACATTAGAGTCACAACTCAAGGAAGCAAAGTAGCACACAGACACACTACAGGCACAGTTGAAGGCCTTGTCAGTCATGGAAAGAATGAAGCGGTCTCAGGAGCAATGCACCGCCCAACAGCAGATCCATACGATTCAAAGCAGAGTGATGGAATTTACTCAACTGCTTCAACCAGTGCAAGATAAGGCATGCCAATTATTCACAGAGGTTGAAAGCCAAGGAGAAGAGCTAGAACATGTTTTCATCACAGCAAAACAGTGCCTAGAAGGGCCTGTGAACGACACAGTGATCCAGGAGTTCACCAAGCAAGAGGTTATCACACAGCTGCAGGTCGAAGCGGCTCGAGCCAAGATCGATGCGTTCAAGGAAGAACTAGTCAGATCCGAGTGACTCGGGACAAGTCACAGGTGAGTGTTGGGATTTTGTTGGCCCTTGACCAAGTTTTGGTATATTCTTGGTCATATTGACCTATTTTGGGACTTCGACATCATGTCAAAGGAGGAGCGCAAGACGAAGCAGATATCACGGGATCTCGACCCACTTTGGGATCCTTTTTGGGTTTTTGGGAATATGTAACGGGAATGGGATGTCGACCCATGGGTTTACACATGTTTAGGCCTATTTTGTATGTATAAATAGAAGGCTAGGAAATGTAAGAAGTAGTTGAATAGTGCATCTATGTGATGTGAATGTATGCTAAGTGCAAGTAGGGTTTTGTAAGTACTTTGTGCATGTCTGTGAGAGACTTGCAGAGCTAAGTGCAAGTGGTTGTAATAGACGATGGAAGGCTTTGTGTTGTAATGCAAGGAAGAAGGATCTAGCAAGCTGAACAGATCTTCTGTCCTATGTGGAGTAGGGTTTTCATGGCTCTGTGCTTGTAACCGATTGACTGCAGATAATGTTATCACTCTGTAAATTTCCTAGAGGTTGGAAAAGAGGAAATCTGCAAAGGTAACCTTAACCAACCACTTTTAGAGCTGGATTCTAGCCCTTCCAACTCCAGAGAGGGATCTCTCTGTATGTTTTAGCTTTGTTTACTTTTAGGTTTTAGGCTAGTTAAAGAAATCATTGGTTTGTTTTGTTGTAAAAGGTTTTTTTTTAAGTCGGTTGAAACAAATTACACATCCATTGGGCTATGGG
>ML806486.1:101790-143191 GCA_009831015.1 Picea engelmannii | reverse complement strand
CCTAATGAAGGGATCGTAGCAGGCCTTCCTATAGATTTCCAAGTTCTCTTTGTCATGATATTCACCTGTGTTTCCTCATCTAGAACACAATCAATGTCTAAGTCTCCTATTCTTTCTTCAAGGCATTCCTTGTCTTTAAAGATCTCTGATAATCTAACATGTCGGTGGTCATTCAAGGTTTCTTTCATCTGTAGCAATACCTTCTCTAATTCTTTCTGGGGTTCTGCTATAACCTTAGTTTCTGGATCTGCCTTATGGTTTTCTTGTCTTATGTTCATACTTTCAAGATTAGAAATCATTCTAGGGCAATCCAACACTTCATGGTTCATAGCTTTGCAACAAAGACAACCGGGTCTTCTCCCAGGGCATGCCTTATCAAGATGTCTCGATTTTCTGCAGCTGAAACAAAGGGTTAATCCTCTCTTTCTTTTAAATGACCCCTAGCTCCTCCTGTACTGCACACTAGGATCATCGTAGCTATCCTGCAAAAAATTCTTTCTAGGATCCTACATACATTTGTTAGTCCAAACATTCTTTCTATGCATAGGTATAACATATCTTTCACTATTCTTATCAGATCTACTCATATCAAATCTTCTTTCATCTATTAACACCCTAGTCTTAAAACTAGGACAGACTCTATTAAACATACCTAGATCCATACTCTAGAAACAAAAATTTTCCACTTATCTTACTTCTACAGAGCACAAAGATTCCATATCTAAAACTTTTAACTATTCTTACCTTTATCAGAGCACAAAGATTCCATATCTAAAACTTTTAACTATTCTTACCTTTATCAGAGCACAGAACTTGGAGATCATACCTCTTTTAATAAGAAATTCTCACTATTTCCTTTCTTAGAGCACCAAGCTTCCAGATCTTTCTTCTTTTCTTTAGATCTAACCTCTTTTCTTCAGACCGGGCTTCTTTCTTTTAGCACCGAGTTTTATAAGTCAAGTAGAATACTGCGCACTAGGGCATAGATCTACACACAAAGATTTCAAAATTTCAAGATGAATCTTTGCACAAAGCTTCTTCTTTCTCAGTTCCCAACAATCACAGTTTCAGGTCCCAGCAACAGAACCATTTGTTGACACAGGGGCAGACCCAGGGTTCAACGCTAAAACAATGCACCAACAAAGCCCTAACTACCGACCCTTTTGGAAACACCTGGGAAGCAGATGAAGTCTCACCCAAGGTAGAGGCAGGGTTGGTTGCAAGACTCAAGTGTCTGCAACCTTATCTGGGACACAGATCTGTGATTACAATACTTAATAAGGTACTTAGCACTGTCAGTTCCTCATTATGAAATTAATCATCCACTTCGCTGATAAAATAGGGCTTCACAACATTCACACTGATATAATGTACTTAAGCACTTAGCATAAAAAAAGAGGTATATCTAGCGGATCAAGCACTAAGCACATTCATATGGATCAGATCTAACATTCTCATATGTCATTAGCAGTAAACATAAGAAGATATTATCTAGTCATCTCAAAGCACTTAGCAAAAGAAGACATAAACACATCCATACAACACAAAGCAAGACAACACAATGTTTACGTGGTTCACCCCCACCCTGGGGCTATGCCCACCAAATATTCTTCTTTATTATCTTCAGTCAATCGGTTACAAGAACAGAGCCATCAAAACCCTACTCCACATAGGACATAAGATCTGCGCATCTCGCTAGATCCTTCTTCCTTGAGTTACAACACAAAGCCTTCCATCGTCTATCAACCACTTGCACTTAGATCTGCAAGTCTCTCACAGACATGCACAAATTACTTACAAAACCCTACTTGCACTTAGCATACATTCACATCACATAGATGCACTATTCAACTACTTCTTACATTGCCTAGCCTTCTATTTATACATACAAAATAGGCATAAACATGGGTAAACCCATGGGCCGACATCCCATTCCCATTACATATTCCCAAAACCCCAAAAAGGATCCCAAAGTGGGCCGAGATCTTGTGATCTCCTCTTCGTCTTGCGTTCCTCCTTCGACAGGTTGTCGAAGTCCCAAAATAGGTCAATATGACCAAGAATCTCCCAAAACTTGGTCAAGGGCCAACAAGTGTGCTCGTTTAACCATAGACAATATAGAAATATTGTCACCCAACCATAGGCTGAAGCCACCCCCGAGTAACTTAACCTTGATAGAGAATCATTCTGGAAGAAAACCCTAGGCCTAATATCTAATCAAGGTAGAGTATCGCTATCCAGAGTTAGCATACTAGGCAGAAAGTACAAACCATAACCAAGAGAGAGTCCAAGCTAAAACTGAAAATACAGGTTGCAGTAGCTGCCGCTGCAACTACTCTCCAGACTTGCGCACAACTAAATTTCTGCAGTTTCGAGTGAGTGTGTACTAAATTAGCTCTAGTACTCTGTATTTATACTATTTCTTCTTAGCTGTCTGGGCCGACTTCTCTTCCTGGGGGATAAAAATCAATATTAAATTAATATCTTTATCCGACTTGTCTTCTAGGATTATTGCTTAAAGCTTTAGGGTTTTTCTTGCTTCCTAGAATATTCTAGTCTTTCCAAGGTTACACGTGGAGGTTAATACCTCCCACAACTACCATAATATCAACATTCAGAGATTTGTTGAAATCTGCCACTGCACAGATTTTCTTCCACTGCACATGAAATTTTCCACTACATAGATCTGCACTTGTCAATCTCGTTAAGAATTTATTGGACAATGTCGGGACTAATTTTACCACAGAGCAACTCGCCTTTCCCTAGCGCATCTAATAGTGCTCTCAGATTGACATTTGGTCTAGGTTGAAATTTTAGGGTTTCGGGCTTGTTGACATTCTTTAGTTTGTCTTTTGTTCTTGTTCTTGTTTCGGGTAGGTTACCGTGGAGGAATGATCGGTCACAACCCTAGAAAAGTGTTGTTCTTGTATTTTTTTCTTGCTCTTGTTTCGGGAAGGTGATTTTGGAGGAATGATTGGTCACAACATTAGAAAAGTGTTCTTGTTCTTTTTCCAGGTAGGTTATCGTGGAGGAATGATTGGTCACAACACTGTAGGAGTGTTCTTGTTCTTGTTCTTGTTCTGGAAAGGTCATAGGTGATAGATCTGAGATGGAGCTATAGTGACGATTGCAGGTGGCAACATGTTAGATGGTATCTGGTTTGAGACATGGAGCAAGGTATCTATACAAGGATTTGTATACATGCCAGTATACATCCATGCACCAAAGGAGAAGCGGACGAAGTTAGAACCTTCTGGAAATAAGGGTACTTTTGTGGAATACAGAGAGTCTCATATGGATTGATAGTGAGGAGTAGGAGGCTTCAAAGGATGATTGTATATATATCTCTAGTCCAATTCTTCATCCTTTAGACTATCAAGAGAATTCAGTAGAGCCAGCAGGGCCAGTGGTTCTACCTAGAGATGTTGCAGTGACTAGGAAGAGGCCATCTTGGATACCCGATACTTTGCAGGATGCAGAGAGGCATTAAGCTCCTTGTGGTACCTTCAGGGAGAGAAAAAAAACTCAGAGTTTCTCGAGTTACATAGAGTTAAACTTATGAGGAGAAAGTGGCTCCACCAGTGGTGAGGCAGGTGACCCCACTAAGTACCAGCTCAGAAGGAGCTTGAGTTCAGAGGGAGTCATCCCTCAAGATCTATTAGGGAGGAGAAAACTCCTAGGACAGTTCATAGGAGATCATAATTCAAAGGAGGTAAAGAAGACTCAACAGATGGTTCTGAAGATTATACAGACTCAAGGTGAGTCAATATTTAAAGGGATAATGCAGAATTAGAGTGAGACTGCTCTCAAAGAGAGTCAGTTGGCTTAGAGGGAGAGCTGATCATTTAGATGGAGTTCCACCTCAGGTTCAAGTGGGAGAAAGACACCTTCCAGGACTGACATACACGTGTCATGATATGGTGAGGCCAGTCAGAAGATTCAGAGGAAGGAGGCTTCTAGGAGATGTGATACCTCCTGGGAGGATCCACTTGTTTCAATAGGATTTTCTATAGTGACAGAGGAGGAAACTAGTTAAGAGGACTGGGGTATGGTTTTTGCCTGAGTCACAGAGGGAGCAACTAGTGAGGAAGCATGGAAAACAAGGTTTTCGTTAGTGACAGAGAGTGTTGTCCTTGGAGTTCAAAATGGAGGATGTTGGACATATGTACTATTTATTGGGATTAGAGATGTGACATAGATCAGATGAGATATTCCTCAGTTAGGGAATACTGATCTGAGGTTCGATATGATGGACTGCAAGTCCATGACTACACCTATGGAGACAAATCTGAAGAAGTTGAGTGATTCTACTTCAAATTTAGAGTTAGTGGATCCCATGATGGACATGCAACTGATTGGATCATTGATATACCTGGTCAACACCATGCCATATATTTCCTTTGTAGAGATCACCTTGAGCTAGTATTTTGTTGAAGCCAAGGTAGTTCCATTGGGTTGCAGCGAAGCATGTGATGAGGTACCAACATGGTACAATTGGATATGGTTTGTCTCAGGTGGTGAAGTGAGGCTGCAGGGATATACATATTCTGTTTGGGTAGGGAGTGAAGTAGACAAATTGAGCACCTAAATGTGCTACTTCAACTTGAGATAAGTTACGATTTTCGGGATAAGAAGGAAGCATAATTCTATAACACTCACTACAACAAAGACATAGTATATTGTAGCCAGTGTCACAAGTCGTGAAGCAACGTGGCTTCAAAAGCTTCTTGCAGGAATTCATTTGAGATATGGTGCAGAAGGGAGCGATGAAGCTTCAACACATATCCATAGATGAGCAGATAGTGGACATTCTCACCAAGCCTCTATCCAGAGCGAAGTTTGTTTACTTCAAGGACAAGCTTGGTGTGATGTAGAATGTCTCCCTAATTGAGAGGGAGTGTTGATGTTTTGCAACATCGGGCAAACAATCTCCCAAGATTGGTCATGGTGGTTTGACCAGTGGAGAATGGCCCCAGCATAGTCTTCGAAGGACCAAAGACTCGAGGTGCTAATGGTTCTTTAGGAGGAAACATGGGGAAAACATTCACTCACAGGGGTGTACCTGTGGTGAATGGACTAGGCGTAATATTCAAAGGACAAAAGACTTGAGATTCTAGTGTTTCTCCAGTGCGTGGTTACATCAGGTGTCATTTTCCTAGGATTGGTAGTTTAACCAGTGAAGAATGAAAAATTCACTTACCCTTTTTACTTGTAAGTGACACTCACTCACAAATGTGTACTTGTGGTGAGTGGCCCATGTAAGCATTGAGCAAACCTTCTCCCAGATATGGCCTAGGGAGAAGGATAGATTTTCTTCCGGGGTAAATGGGCCTAGGCATAGTCCTTACTTATAGGAGTTTACCTATGGACTCAAGGTGGTTGAGGTGCTTCCACGTGTCATATAGCATTGGATGTCATTCTCCCAGGATTGGTAGTTTAACCAGTGGAGAATGACATATTCACTCATAGGGGTTTACCTGTGGTGGCATTCACTCACAAGGGTGTACTTGTGGAGGTGAATGGTCCAGGGGTGGTCTTCATTGAGACCCAAGGTGATAGACACAGTTGTGTGGAGATGGATCCTCAACATGGCTCATGAAAAAACTTTTCTATGATAGAAGAAATCCAAGTATGTAGAATGTCTCCCTCATTGAGAGGGAGTGTTGAAGTTTTTCAACTTTGGGCAGTCATTCTCCATAAGGAAATACAAAGAAACCATTGAAGAAGAATCCATAAAGCACAATAAAACATAAGACAATAAGATCAAGTCGGCTCCATTGAAGCATTAAAGAAACACTTGTAAAGGCAACAAAAGAAATAAAAGTTAAAAGACAAAAAATGACAAGTCGGCCCTGCCAGTAAAATAAGGTGACTTGACTAGTATAAATAAAGGCAAGTTCATTTCATTATAACACATCTCTTCTCATCTAGTGCGCAAGTCCTAGTTGCAGTTGCCAGTTTCAGTTGCAGTTGCTATTTAGAGTTGTAGTTGCCAGTTAGAGTTGCAGTTGCAGTTGTTAGTTGCTAGTTGCTAGTTGTGCAAATTTTGAGGTGCGCTATCTTATCTAGGGTTCACTATCTTTGAGGTTTCTTCCTCATACACGAACACAATTATTTATGTACTGGGTTTCTTCATTTCTCTGGTGATGTATTTTTGAACTTGAATTAAATTTCTTCTAAAGAAACTTTTGCTGGGTTTTTCTCCTGAGTTCGAGTTTTCCCAAGATAAATCTTGTGTCTATTATGCATGGCTATGTCTTTGTGATTCTCTTATTTCCGCTGCAGTTTTATTTTAGTTGAAATTTTCAGTGTGTAATTATTCTATGATAACAATGTAATTGAAATTTGTTTGAAATCATAAGGTAATAATTATCATATATGGAAATTAGAAAAATCAACACTATCTACCAACACCAAATAACGCTTGCAAGCCTTAGATGTTGTCTGAAGCCAGTGTATAATTTAATTTAAGTAATACACATGTACGAAGTTGGCCTAAGAAAATAGTCATTACCTTATAGTACAAGTTAGGGTTTGCATTAGGGTTGGATCATCCCAACCCTTACTAGGCATGTGGATCATCCCAACACTTAGAAGGCATGTGACATTAGTTTAGGACAAGCACCAAAAATATTTTAGCTATCCTTAATTTAACATATGGTTAGGCTGCTGACAATATTTTCAAAACCTACTTCTCTACTACAGGTTGAATACACAATAATAATATGCTGAAGGGTTGAAAATATATTATGTGACTCGTTAAATGCATGATATGGGAAGTTCAATTTCGCTAAGAAAATGAATGTTAAGGAAAAGTTAAAAAAAATGTCATTTGTGTATACTTGCCAGTGCATTGCGAGCCTGGACAGAATTTGTAGATACCTAAGCAAAAGAGAAAAATATTCTTTGTCAACAATTTGCAAGCCAACTATGGCCCGAGTGATCGGTATGGTAGTCTTGCATATTATATTGTGAAGAGTATGGTATATTGTATTGTGAAGAGTGTGTGTGGCACAATAATCCTAGTGTGTGTGGAACATAAATCCATTCATCAAAATAGTTGCACTATGGTGATGCTATTAAACAAATGTGAACAGGTGGCTAGTGTTATTGATAATCCAAAATCCAAAAATTGTAATATTCCAGAGGCAATAACAGGTGCAAGAAAGCAAGATGGAAAAGTGCTGAACATGGGACATATGGAGTGCTATAGAATCCAAGAGTGTCTACTTCATAGCGACAATTTACATTTGCTCGAAAATATGATACCAAATAAAAATTCTACAACAATTTGACATATTTGATATCCTTTAATATAACAAAACATTTTAAAATATGTTTCTAGAACATTAAAAATCCAATAACAAAAGTCAAAAATATAAAATCATATTATTTAATAAGTATAGTATTAATTAATGTTAAGAAAGACATGTAGAGATGTCATGTTTCTTTCAAGCCTAAAAGGACTAAGGAACTAGAAGTCTTTGCAAAGATTGTTTGGATGTTGAATACTTTAAAACAATTAAGCTCGTTCAACATTTATGGGAATTGACCAAGTATGGCCATATTTAATTGAAGAATCCATTGCTTCTACATTGTAAAGTTTTTTTTTTTCATTTTTGTACAATAAACCTTGGTATAGATTTAGATGTAATGGCATCGATGCCTTTTCCATTTAATGGCCTGCAATGTCCTAATGGTTTTTGGTGTTGTTTTGAAAATATGAAAGTTCACTGTGATTTCAATCTAATGTTGAGTATTACTTGTAAAAAATGATGGAAATAGAAATAGCATTAGGATGTGTCAAATTCGCTATGATGTTGGTTCATTGTATTTTCTTAGATTTATCAATGTTCATTATTGATGGAGGCCACATTTGCAACACATTTACGATGAAACTCTTCTTCATGTGTAATTTCCAACCGATTGATGGTGCCTTTTTGCATTGCATTGCCATTGGTTGTGAAAAAGAGGAGTGTGGGATTCAAGAGTAGCATTGATGGCCCTCATTGCAATTTTCCATAGCCTGTACAACAACCTGCCTCTATTGGCACTAGGATTTTCTTAGTTCAAAATGGATTAGATTTATTCATGTGCTATTGGTCGTGGTGGCACCATCACTTGTCTTTCAACAAATCTCAAGTAGGTTTTTGGAATAAAGTTAACATTAAAATGATTTAATAAGATTTAGCATTTGATTGTGGACAGTTTCAGGGTACAAGAGATAGATATTTGTGCGTAACAAAGTTACCAACTTAATGAGAATTCTGACCTCAAAATGAGAACTCTATCCCTTAAAACCCATATTTTTGCATAAAAAACATGAAAATCAACCTCCAAATCAAAAAGTGGTGCTACCAATAACACCATTTTTTTTCTAATTGGGTCAAAATTACAACTTTTTTCAAGCATGGTCTTAAAAACGCAAATAGCTGCTTGTCGAGTCCCATTTGTTCTTCCCCTTTCTTTCTATCTTCCTTTTTCTTTTCTTACCTTTTATTTTCCCCTTCTATAAAATTCTTCCCAAATCTTCAATATCCCCTCTTCCATTTCTTTGTTGTATCAAGATTTCTACACTTCGTCGTTTTTTCTATGTTTGCGAGTTGGCGGGTTCGCGGACTCTCAGATTTGCATTATGTTCCCTTTACCCATACATCAGTCTACCTCAACACTTGGTTTATATTTGTATCATGAACTCACATAATTACATGTTATGCTTTCACTCCTCTCACAGCCCGCCCGATGTAACTCAACATTTAACCATTTCATCTATTTCGGAATTTCGGAATTACAGACTTTAGAACTCGTAGACTTTCCCTTCCATTCTAATCTCTCACTTTGACTCTTCATTGTCACATGTCCCTTCTTTCACTTTTCTCGAGTCACATTTAATGCTATCTTTATGGAATCGACTACTAATTTCATTGATGAAATGACCGTTAATTAATGGTGTTTATATCAAGAGAAATCTCATTTATTTCAAGTTAATGCTTTCTTCGAAAGAAATCTAACTTAAAATCATTTTGTTGTGAAAGGTAATATTACAAGAAAAGCTCGCCAACTCAACAAAGTTATTCATGAGAAAACAACAGTTTTATGGAGATACCTTGAAGCTCTTCGCTAGAGAAGATCAAAACTATCATTGGTCTCGATTGTCTTGGTACTATTCAAATCTATTGGGTAAAGAAAAAAACAAGGCGTGGACTTTAGGGATATTTCTTACAGGTTGCATCCCAGAGGTCTTCAAATGAAAAGATATCATGGTCTAGTGCACGAAAAAATTCATCCAGAACAAAAGGGTCATCCCATTGTAGAGAAGTCCTCTTGTTTCCTTAGTGCCTTCAATATTTAAGGAGATGTTGAAATTTCTGGAGCCAAACCTAGTTTACAAAGGGGAAGACACCATGAATTTTCAAAAAAACAAAAATAATGGAATTGAACTTCTTCAAGAGTATTTACAGGATCCTGCATCAATGCCAGAAGACATATCCAGGATTCAAGTTCTTTGAAAAATATCGATAAATAAATTGCTTGGTTATTTGCTTGAATTGCTGGCCAAGACTCTACATAAACCATTCCTCGATTGACATTGTATATATTTCATTTCACGGTTCATGAAAACACAATCTTCGAATGGCCGAAGATTATTTCAAATGAGATTACTGCACAATTGACAAATTTCAAGACCGAGAAGAAATTTTATATGTCATCCTATTTGGTATTTTCTATCACCTATTGTCATACTTTTAAGGGTTTAAATATTGCCAGAAGGGTAAACACAAAGGTGAACCTTACAACCATGTGGTATCAAGCTTTATGGAGGTAGAAAGTTGACCACCATTTGTCTGATGTATATAATGATTTTGTGTCTAAATTTAAGAAGCTATTATTTGGGGAAGATACTTTCCGGATCTCATTTAAGGCGTCAACTTTTCTAAAAGGGAAAGGAATTCTTGAAAAAATGGATGATTACAATATCATAAGGGTTTTTTTTTTTTGGATGAAAAACCCATGTTTCTTCCATATTATGTATCTGATAAATTGTTTATTACTTAAATAGCTAGACAATACAAATTCTGGTTTCACACCTCTTCTGAGAAAATAAAAAAACAATTTATATCTCTTCCTTGGAAAGTTGGTGAAATTATTCTTAGAGGAATTTCCAAGATCGACGAATATGCTTCCTATTTTGACCATTCCAACTTGGGATATTTAGAAGAAATCAATGGGTTTGACCCCAATCATCTTTTTTACAATCAATTGATTTCAGTCGAACTCAACTCTTCACTCATAAACTCATTTGTAAGCAGAGGAGAAGAGAATGATAGCCACGACCCTAACATTCAAGAAGTTGACAAAGATTCTGACGATATAGAAACTATCATAAGTACCACAGAACACAACAAGGAAAGAGGTAAGTCCTCAAATGAGAAGAATGATCAATCACTAGTTGTTTCTCAAATAAGTGTTCTACCCAGGATAAACCCCCAGCCCGAGACATCCCAACAAAGAAAAATCCAGAGTAATAATTCAGGAGATGATGAAGAAATAAACCCTCTTCAACGAAAATTAGAGAACCTCCATAAGTTAAACATTAAAAGAAAAAGAACTAATTCACAAGAAGAGGGAGGGGAAACACATGCACCTGAACATGATTTGTTACTGGATAATATGGACCTAGATGTGGATATCGAGAAAATCACCTTCCCAGACGAAGAAGAAACTGCTAGAGAAGATGTACAACATATTTCTACAGTTAAGGTTGTTGATATCAATTAACACTTCCATGTTTTCCCTCCCATTTCTATTTTCCCAACTTCTATTTTCCATTTATTTTCCCTCTTCTATACTTACCCTCATTCCCCTTTTCTTTTCTCCCCTCTACTTTTCCCTTTCTGGTTACTATACTTAGTCGTTTCTCAAAATGACGGGTTCATGGGTTGGTGGACTCGCGGGTTCTCACCTTCATCCATATTCCCATATCATTAGTCTGATCGACCACCGTGTTATTATGTACTTAACCGTTTTTGAAACCACGTGTTCCCAGGTTCAAGATTTCATATCCCAAGTTCCGCGATATCCATTTTGGACCCAAATATCTATGATCTACATTATGACCGTCGGACTTACCAAGCTCCTAAGTATATCATTTGTCATGTATTGAGTCTGACCAACCGCAATGCAACACTTAGCCTCTTTTCGATCTTTCAGAACCATGGGTTCCCGGGTTGGCGGGTTCACAAAAAATCCCAAATTCTAATTTCTCTCGTCCATCCCTGCCATCTTCGTGCTTTTCCCAATACACATTTAGTATGATTTAATGCTAATAACTCATAATGAAAGTTCTGTAAAGATCGTCATTAATAAGCGAAGGGCTCGAGGAGATTTCCCATTAAATCACATTAAAAAATGATTTGACGAAGATTATATTATTGTTATCTCTCTCAAGCGCTCATTTCAAATATTATCTGGTTATAAGAACACTTTCATCAACCTATGGCAACAACAACTCGACAACATTTCTACGATGATACTTTGAATATTTTTGAGCGTGAGGACCCGAAATTTTAGTGGTCCAGAGTGTATTCTTACTATTCATCTCCCTCTGCTCAAAAGGAAGTGATCTGAACATCCAAAATTTCTCGCGCAGGGTGTGTCCCTGAGGTTTTCGACTGCAAGGAACTGGTTGCATGGTGCGTTGAGAAATACATACCAAGTCAACGAATCATACAACTCTAGGATTGTTCCCCCATCTCTCTTTCACCACAAATATTTCCTAAGATGTTGAAGCTCCCTGAGCCAACGCTTACCTTCAAAGGAGAGGATTGTCAGGATTTCCTGAAAAAGGCATGAAAATGGCCTGGACCTCTTGCCTGATTTCTTGGAGAATCTCGCAGCTGTCCCTGAAGATATTACCAAGATTCGAGTCGACTCGTTTAAAAACACCTTTCAGGAAATTGCTTAGTTGTTTACCAGGCTGATAGGCCAAGAAACCACCCCCACTATTTCCTGAATGATTCTTTATATTTTGTATTTTACAGTTAAAGAGAAAGAAATATTTGATTGGGGAAAACTGATTTCCATTGAAATATCCTCCCAATTGTCACAATACAAAAAAGACAAGAAATTATTCATGTCTTATTATTTGGTGTTCGCGATAGCACATTGTTGTCAATTTCCAAAATTGTCTATCTGTAAGAAGGTGAACTATGAACTTGATCGAGTTAACTTCTGGTGCCAAGCTTTATGGAGACACATGAATTCTTTGCATTTTTATGAAGTTTACAATGATTTCATTTCATTTTTCAAAGAATTATTGTTTGGTAAAGATACCCCCAAAATATCCGACCAGACAAATAAATTCTTGGATAAAAAGGGGATGTTAGAGAAAACGAAAAATCATAATGTTATCAATATTTTCAGCTTCAAGAAAAATCCCTCTTTTCTTCCCCGCCATGTTTCTGATAAAATGTTTATCATGGAAGTAGAAAGGTAGTATAATTTATGGCTGCACTATTTCCATGAGAAATGAAAAAATCAATTCATACCCTTGCCTTGGAAAATTGGAGAGTTTATATTGAGGAATATAAACAAAATCGATGAGTTTGCGAACTACTTCCACAATGTGAATCTGAAATATGATGAAAAGATAAAGGGGTTTGACCCTAATAGAATTTTCGTGGAACATATGATGGAAGTAGGATTCAATAATTCATTTATTCATACTCTTCTGAGTGAAAAATAAGATAACAACTTAGGTTCTCCTGCTCACAATGCTAGTGACTTGGAAACGATACTTATTACCAATGAATTTTACAAGCAGAAAGGAAAGGGTCCCAACGAGAAGAGTGCCCAGTCCCCAACTATTACTCCTAAAACTACCACATCTCAGAGCAGTGCTCCAATGAACCACCCATCTATAAATTTTACCAACAATAGTTTAGGCGGTTGAGGAGAAAAGAATCCCCCTCCAGGAAAAATTGAGAGCTCGCACAAGCTTCCTTTGAGAAAAAAGAGGAAAACTGTCGTGCAAGAGTAAGAAGACCAACACATAGAGAACAACATCAATAGCTTCTCCCTTGAAGATATGGAGCTCGAAGAAGATATCGAACTTTTTTTTCCCAACATTGATCATCTGGGAAATACGGCCCATCATAATTCATCATTGGAAATTGTTATCAGATGAAGTTGTTAAGGGTCACATGTAGTTGTTATGGGTCAATTCAACCTTAGATTTTTGAAGTTTTGTGGAAAGTATCATGCTTACACCCTATCTAGAGACATATACATGCTTATACACCTTTGGATAAAGTTTTTGGGTAGTTTTGGCTCAAACTGCACAAATCAGACAACTATAAGACATTTTGTAGAGCCTAGTGCTGCGAAATGAATTACAGAGACATGCGCTATAGAATTTCCTGTAGCAGCTACTACTACAAATTTGATCATAAAACAAAAATGACGAAGTGGGTTTCTATGAAATTTTTTGTGGAGGAAGATGATATCCTTGTTGACGTGTTGACCAAATTTCAGCCTAACCTAGTTTGAAATTTGAGAGAAACAATTAAAACACCAGTGCGCTACAAAATGTGCTGCAGAAACTCTGTTCTAAGACTGTTGAACTGGTATTTTTGACCAACTGACTTCCAGGAGAATTTTCGAGTTGACCAGGATGGATTTTCAAAATACAAGGGATATTATTTTCAAGCACGAACCCATGAACATTAACCTCTTTCATTTTTCACACAAGTATCACGGATTGGGAGATTCGAAAGAATCTTTGAGCCCTATGTTTTCAGTTTTCATGATTTTCTGTTTGAGACATGTTTTTGAGACACTATTCCGGCCAGATGGAGATGAATTTCAAAAAATCGAGAGAGGTTTTTATCGAGAACGGGCTTACATAAAAAAACCGTTCTCATATTTTACACAAATATTATAATTTGATAATTACAAGTGTCACTTTGAAGCCTATTTTTCATAATTTCGCCTCCTGAAAAACATGAAATCAGTTAAAACCTGTCATTTTTTGTTTGTAGTTGTTTCTATTTTGGGAAAGGGGTTGGAGTTCGAATGGGTGGGATGGAAAGGATCTATATTGATATATATTCATTGTACAAGAGGAGAGAATGGTTGGACTTATAATCCAAGAGAGACTAGAGAGAGTAGGAGCAGTTTTAGTTGCTCATTTGTAAGCCCGAGGGCATGTGTTGTAGGCATTTATGCCATTAGAGATTCATGATAGTTGTTTATTATACTTTGTTCTATTTATTATCATTTTATCTTGTCATATTTCTTGAATGGAATTGCAGGCATTGAATATCAATGGTTGTTCATGAGGCAGGAGATTCATGAGCTGCAAATGATTTGTAGTAATTGCCTCCTTTCTTGATAGTCATTTTTGCAGAGAGGATATTTGCTTGATGATATTCTTATTTTTTTTTATCTTTATTATACCTCCATCCATAATTATATCCATTTTGGTCTGGTATGAGCTTAAGTGCCTTTGATCTGTAGGATGTGTTGACTCCATGCCCAATGGAATGCTTCTGATGACGGTTTCCTGCCCTCTCCCTTTCTTTCTCATCTTGCTGATCCACCTATTCAAATCATTTTAATCCATTTACATTTTGATGAGTAATAGACTTATCCTCTAGCAGTCCGAGGGTGACTCTCAGTGCTAACATAAATAATTGAGAAAGAGACTTTCAATGAAGAAGACTCATTTTATTTCCAGAGAGTTGTCTTTGACAGGGAATCCAAGAAATTGATTATTGAAAAAGGAGATATGAAGAGTAAAAAAGGAAAATGTCGTTAAGAGATGGACCTAAGAGATATGCGGCCTTCCCATATTTCTAAAATTCATAGAGAAACTGAGGATGCTCTGGATGAATCCATTGGTGGTCTTGAAGCGGAAAACACGAAGTTGAAAGAAAGGATCAAGGAATTGGAAGATGCATTAATGCCTCTTCCACCTTTTTCCAGTCCTTTGACGATAGGTAGACCCACCACACTCGCTGCTAAATTGAAAGGATCTTCAAGCCTACTTACATCAACCAAGAGCTATGTGGAAAGAAATATTAAGAAAAGAATGGCATTGACCACATAGGCATGATAAATTTCGAAAAACATTATTTCTTTTGGCTTGAGGGCGCATTCCTTCCATGAATATTTGCAAGCCGACCTGAAAAATGAAGAAGGTTTTTACCTTGATGCTGTACTACCCTTTGGAAACAAGGTTTCCAACATGAAAGAACTAAGGAGAAGAGAGGAGGGTCTGCACTCCCCAAGTCAGATAAAACAGTTGAACGCGTGTTGGAAAGAAAAGATTAAAAAAATGAATAACATTTTCAAGCATTCAACCAAGCTATATAAAAGAGGGAAGAATTATTCAAGAGGCTCATGGAGGTAGACCTAGGTAGAAGTACTAACGAAGTGCAAGACCCCAAACTAATCCTCAACTCATTGTTCCTAACAAAGAAACAGTTTGATGAACAAGTTGATATTTTTAAAGGGTTATCAGATGAAAAGTTTTATGGTATACTTGAATATGACGAGGACGATATATACAATTGGCTAGTGGAATACTCCATGAAAGATTAGGAAATTGAAGAAGCATTGCATGATATTTAGATTTATTTACGATACTTGGAGGGCGAGTTGTTCAACATCAAAATTCGGCATGAGATCAACATGGCACCAATGAAAAATTATATTGAAGAATGGTTTAAGAAAGCGATCAACAAATTGACCATTCAGGGGCAAGAAATAGTTGAGATGGTTCCTGTAACTACTAATGAAGATAATAAAAGGACACTGAAAATCAATTGAAAACAAAGAGAGACCATCATAGTAAGTTTATGTTGATCACATTTTTCTTTCTTTATCAGTTCCTTCATCCAAATACTCCACTTCTTTGAATAGAAAGGTTTAACCGAAGTCTGATAACTTCTCTTTTCTTCTTTCTAGGTCTTGCTATTTTTTTACCGCCCATCATCGTCCTTCTACAACCTTAATTCTTGTGTATATTTGTTTTATGGTCCACGAGAGACCCAATCCTAGTCTTTAAGAGAAATTCATTTTAAATTTCAAAGATTATGTAACAGACTATATATTTTTAGATATTTCAAGAGAGCTATTTCGAGATCAGTTTCAATTGTGCTTTGTAACTCCGAGTTTTGAATATAAATTATTTGATATTGGTCTATCATTATCTTTATTTGAGATTCCCATGTGTCCACTCTGTTAAAGTTCTCTTATGCATGCAAATAATCTTCTTTCTATTTTTATGTAATCATAAATCTTTATTTTAAACTATGATGGATGTGAGTAAATTTTCCTTATTTTCTTTAAATGTGTGAAGTGTGTGGTTCCTGGTCCTTTCTCAGGAACTTTCTTTAAAAAGAAAAGAAAATATTTTCCTTTTATCTTTATTAAATTTTTTATATTTCTTTGATTACAACGACAGACTTCTGCAAAGTCCCATATTATGAAGATTTAGAGTCCCAAGAAAATCTTAAAGAGGAGTACCACCTCCATAAAAATGCAGGGGGATTTGTATCCTCGTGAGGTTGCCGTTTCGGCCCTAACGAATTCAAGCGTCAACATTTTTTGTGACCATAATTGGGAATGATTTATTTTCAATATGTTTGAGGAAACAAAAATCTCCATGGCTCAAAGTTTCGAGAAGAATATTAAAAAAATTGTTTCTTATTTTAAGCACATGGCTCACTTTTTTTGTGATTTCAAAAAGAAACGAGAAACACCAAATATTCGGGGGAATGAACTCCCTGGAAAATCCATTGAAAAAATTCAAAATGAAGGGTTTCATTCATGTCATGATGCTTCTTTATATTCTTCATCAATCCCATCAATGGCTTTGCAAGATTCGACAAAAGGGAGAAATACTCAAAGAATAAGGCGATTTCATAAAACCCCTTTAAATCCACCAGAAACAGACTTTGAAATGCCCAATATTCATGTTGAAATTTTTTCTACATTCTTTGGGGATGCTTTAGAATATGAAAAGAAACACTTGATTAATTTTACGGGTACATGTTATGATTTCAACCTCACTGAATATAATGTTACATGTAGATTATTCTTACAAACTCTACGAGAGGATGCTCTTGAATGGTATAGTTCATTAATGCCTAACTCCATTACTAGTTGGGATGTGTTAGAAGATTCATTTGTATAAAATTTCATCCGAAAGGTGAATTAATATGTTTTTTTTGATGTTTTAAATGTTGTTTCCCACCCACCCTTTCCCACATGGACACAAAAGGATGAAATAAATGATTCAGAAGAAGAACATTATGAAACACTGCAAGACTTTTCTGAATCAAATCTTGTTGATGAGAATGAAGGAAAGAATTTGAAAGACCAAGAAAAGGATATCGGCATCTCATATACTCCATATGAGGAAGAAATTAAAGAGTCTCCACCAAATATGCAAGAAGAATTCAGACAAAATAAAGAAGAATTGGTGGAAGAAAACAATTTTGAGAATAAAGAAGATAGCCATTGCATAGAAGAAGAAAATTGCCAAGACATCGCCAATGAAACAATAATCTTGAATGTAGAAAAATAAGAAAAAGAGAATGTTTTCAAGAAAGAAATTTCTCATTTGATTGAAGATAACAACACTCTGGGGCAACCAAGAGTATATTATATTTAATATTGGTTCGAAAGTATTGTCAGCCCGCCAACGAGAACAAGTCTTCTATAAAGATTGCTTGATCCCATTGTGGTACATTTTGGGCATGCTCCTCATTTTCAAGCTCCTGATTTATTGGTAGAAACCCCAATATTTTTCTTACTGCTGGATCCCATTTCAAAGGTCAATTGTATGCTCGAATGGCTCCATTGGAAATCTGCCTATACCTAAGTTTCCCCTTTCTTTCAAATAAGTTAGGGTAGGTAGATCATGTATGTACATATTTTGTTTCTTCAGTTCAATTTTGCATAATAAGGAAATTTATATTGAAGGTTGAAGATAACTCCATGAAAGAAGAAGAATTACAAGAGTTCATTTTGAAGATGACTCCATAGCCTAATGGAGAAGGCAACTGGTCTTAAGATTATGGATTCTTGACAACCCACATAGGTTTATCATCCCACAGTTGGAACCAGTTGTTGAGATCGATTCCTGCTTCCGATTTTTCCCTCCCCTTTCTATTTTACCAACTTATTTTTTCCATTTATTTTCCCTCTTCTATACTTACCCTTATTCCCCTTTTCTTTTCTCCCCTCTATTTTTCCCTTTCTGGTTACTATACTTAGTCATTTCTCAAAACGACGGGTTCACAGGTTGGAAGACTCGCAGGTTCTCACCTCCATCCATATTCCCATATCATGAGTCTGACCGACTGTCTTTTTATTATGTACTTAACCGTTTTTGCAGCCACAGGTTCACAGGTTCAAGCTTTCATATCCCAAGTTTCGTGATATCCATTTTGAACCCAAAGATCTGTGATCTACATTATGACCGTCAGACTTAATGAGCTCCTAAGTAATTAATTTCTCCTGTATTGAGTTCGACTGACCACAATGCGACACTTAACATCTTTTCGATATTCCCCAACCGCGAGTTTGCAGGTTCCCAGGTTGGCGGGTTCACAAAAAATCCCAAATCCTAATTTCTCTCGTCCGTCCCTGCCATCTTCGTGATTTTCCCAATACACATTTATTATGATTTAATGCTAACAACTCATCATGTAGGTTCCATAAAGATCGTCATTAATAAGTGAATGACTCAAAGAGATTTCCCATTAAACCTGATTAAAACACAATTTGCCGAAGATTATATTATTGTTATCTCTCTCAAGCACTCATTTCAAATATTGTTTGGTTAAAAGAACACTTTCGTCAACCTATGGCAGAAACAACTTGACAACAGTTCAACGGTGATGCTTTGAATATTTTTGGGCTCGAGGACCCGAAACTTCAGTGGTCCAGAGCGTATTCTTACTATTCATCTCCTTCTGCTCAAAATGAAGTGATCTGGACATCCACAATTTCTCGCGTAGGGTGTGTCCCTGAGGTTTTCGACTGCAAGGAAATGGTTGCATGGTGCGTTGAGAAATACATACCTAGTCAACGAATCAAACAACTCCAATATTGTTCCCCCATCTCTCTTTCACCACAAATATTTCGTAATATGTTGAAGCTCCCTAAGCTAACACTTACTTTAAAAGGAGAGGATTGCAGGGATTTCTTGAAAAGGCATGACAATGGCCCGTACCTCTTGCCTGAGTTCTTGGATAATCCCGCAACTGTCCCTGAAGAAATTACCAGGATTCAGGTCGACTCGTTTAAAAACCCCTTTCAGGAAATTGATTGGTTGTTTACCAAGATGATAGGCCAAGAAAGCACCACCACTATTTCCCAAATGATTCTTTATATTTTACATTTTACAGTTAAAGAGAAAGATATATTCGATTGGGGAAAATTGTTTTCCATTGAAATCTCCTCCCAATTGTCATAGTACAAAAAAGACAAGAAATTATAAATGGCTTCTTATTTGGTGTTTGCGATAGCACATTGCTGTCAATTTCAAAAATTATCTATCTGTAAGAAGGTGAATAATGAACTTGATCCAATTACCTTATGGTACCAAGAATTATGGAGACACAAGGTTTCTTTTCATTTTTATGAAGTTTACAACGATTTCGTTTCAATTTTCAAAGGATATTGTTTGGATAAAAAGAGGACATTAGAGAAAATGGAAAATCATAATCTTATCGAGATTTTCGGCTCCAAGGAAAATCCCTCTTTTCTTCCCTGCCATGTATCTAATAAAATGTTTATCACAAAAGTATCAAGGTAGTATAATTTTTGGCTGCACTTTTTCCATGAGAAATGGAAAAAACAATTCATACCCTTGCCTTGGAAAATTGAAGACTTTTCAGGAATATAAACAAAATCGATGAGTTCGCGAACTACTTCCACAATGTGAATTTGAAATATGATGAAAAGATAAAGGGGTTTGACCCTAACAAAATTTTCTTGGAACATATGTTGGCAGTAGGATTCAACAATTCATTTGTTCATATTGTTCTGAGTGAAGAAGAAGATAACAACTTAGGCGCTCCTGCTCACAATTTTGGTGACTTGGAAACAATACTTAGTACCAATGAGTTTTACAAGCAGAAAGGAAAGGGCCCCATCGAGAAGAGTGCCCAGTCCCCAATTGTTACTCCTAAAACTACCACATCTCGAAGCAATTCTCCAATGACCCACCCATCTAGAAAAGTTACCAGCAATAGTTCAGGTGGCTGAGGAGAAAAGAATCCCACTCCGAGAAAAATTGAGAGCTTGCACAAGCTTCCGCTAAGAAAAAAGAGGAAAAATGTTGTGCAAGAGGAAGAAGACCATCACATAGAGAACGACATAAATAAATTATCCCTTGAAGATATGGAGCTCGAAGCAGATATCGAGAAAACATTTCCCAACATTTTTTAGCCGGGAAATACGACCCATCATAATTCATCATTGGAAATCATTGAGAATGAGACCTTCAATGAAGAAGAGTCATTTTCTTTTCAAAGCGATGTATTTGACATGGAATCCAAGAAATTGATTATTGAAAAATGTGATATGAAGAGTTAGAAAGGAAAATATCATTCAGAGGCGGATTTAAGAGATATGTAGCCTTCCCAGATTTCTAAAATTCATAGAGAAACCGTGGATGCTCTGGATGGCTCCATTGGTGGTCTTGAAGTGAAAAACATGAAGTTGAAAGAAAGGTTCAAGGAATTGGAAGATGCCTTAATGCCTCTTCCACTTCTTTCCAATGCTTTGACAATAGTCAGACCCACCACACCCACTGATAAATTGAAAGGATCTTCAAGCATACTTACAACATCGAGGAGCTATGTGGAAATAAATATTAAGAAAAGAATGGAATTTATCATAGAGGCATGGGAAATTTTGAAAAACATTGTTTCTTTTGGCTCAAGGGCGCATGCCTTCCATGAGTATTTGTAAGCCGACTTGAACAATGAAGAAAGTTTTTACCTTGATGTTGTACTACCCTTTGGAAACAAGGTTTCCAACATGACAGAACTAAGGAGAAGAGAGGCGGATATGCCCTCCCCGAGTCGAATAAAACAGTTGAATGCACGTTGGTAAGAAAAGAGTAAAAATTTGAATAGTATGTTCAAGCATGAAACCAAGCTATATCAAGGAGGGAAGAATTATTCAAGAGGCTCATGGAGGTAGACCTAGGCGGAAGTAATAACAAAGTACAAGACCCCAAACTAATCCTCAACTCGTTGTTCCTAACAAAGCAACATTTTGATGAACATGTTGATATTTTTAAAGGGTTATCAGTTGAAAAGTTTTATGGTATACTTGAATATGATGAGGATGACACAGACAATTGGCTAGTGGACTACTCCATGAAAAATCAGGACATTGAAGAAGCATTTCACGATATTTCCCTTTATTTACGAGACTTGGAGGGCGAGTTGTTCAACATCAAAATCCAGCATGAGATCAACGTGGCACCAATGAAAAATTATATTGAAGAATGGTTTAAGAAAGAGATCGTCAAATTGACCACCGAGGGGAAAGAAACATTGAGACGGTTCCTATAATCGTTAATGAAGACAATAAAAGGACACCAACAAGCAAGTGAAAACAAGGAGAGACCATAATAGTAAGTTTATGCTGATCACATATTTATTTCTTTATTAGTTCTTTCATCTAGTTACTCCACTTCTTTGAATAGAAAGGTTTAACCGAAGTTTGATAACTTCTCGTTTCTTCTTTCCAGGTCTTGCTATTATTTTACCACCCATCATATTCCATCTACAAGATTAATTCTTGTGTATATTTGTTTTATGGTCCACGGGATCTCCAATCCCAACCTATAAGACAAATGCATTTTAAATTTCAAATAATATGTAACACACTATATATTTTTATAATTCCAAGAGAGCTATTTCGAGATCAATTTCGACTACACTTTGTAACTCTGAGTTTTGAGTATAAAGTATTTGAGATTGGACTATCATTATATTTATTTGATTTTCCCATGTGTCCACTCTGTTAAAGTTCTCTTATGCATGCAAATCATCTTCTTTTTATTTTTATGTGATCATAAATCTTTATTTTAAATTATGATGGATGTGAGGAAATTTTTCTTATTTGCTTTAAATGTGTGAAGTGTGTGGTTCCTGGTCCTTTCTTTAAAAAGAAAAGAAAACATTTTCCTTTTATATTTCTTGCAATCTTTATATTTCTTTGATTACCATGACGAACTTCTGCAATGTCCCATATTCTAAATATTTAGAGTCCCAAGAATATCTTAAAGATGAGTACCACCTCTATAAAAATGCAGGGATATTTGTATCCTCGCAAGGTTTCTGTTTTAGTCCTAATGGATTCAAGCGTCAACATTTTTGGTGACCATACTGGGGAACGATTTATTTTCAAGATGTTTGAGGAACCATAAATCTCCATGGATCAAAGTTTTGAGAAGAAGATTCAAGACAATTGCTGCTTATTTTAAGCATGGCTCACCTTTTTTGTGATTTCAAAAAGAAACGAGAAGCACCAAAGATTCGGGGGAATGAAATCCCCTGCAACTCCATTGAAAAAATTCAAAATGAAGGGTTTCATTAATGTCATAATCCTTCTTTATATTATTCATCAATCTCATCAATGGATTTGCAAGATTTGACAAAAGGGAGAAACACTCAAAGAAGGAGGCGATTTCATAATACCCCTTTAAATCTATAATAAATGGACTTTGAAATGCCCAATATTCTTGTTGAATTTTTTTTCTACATTCTTTTGGGATGTTTCAGAAGATGCATAGCAACACTTGATTAATTTTAAAGGTACATATTATGATTTAAACCTCATTGAAGATAATGTTACATGTAGATTATTCATACAAACTCTATGAGAGGATGCTTTTGAATGATATAGTTCATTAATTCCTAACTCCATTACTAGCTGGAATGTGTTAGAAGATTCATTTGCAGAAAAGTTCATCCCAAAGGTGCATTCATTTGTTTTTGCTGATGTTTTAAATGTTGTTTCCCACCCACCCTCTCCCACATGGACACAAAAGGATGAAATGAATGATTCAGAAGAAGAACATCATGAAACACTGCAAGACTTTTCTAAATCAAATCTTGTTGCTGAGAATGAAGGACACAATTGCAAATACGAAGAAAAGGATATCAACATCTCATATACTCAATATGAGGAAGAAATTAAAGAGTCTCCACCAAATATGCAAGAATAATTCAACCAAAATCAAGAAGAATTGGTGGAAGAAAACAATTTTGAAAATAAATAAGATAGCCATTGTAGAGAAGAAGAACATTGCCAAGACATCACTAATGAAACAATAATATTGAATGTAGAAAAAGAAGAAAAATAGAATGTTTTAAAGAAAGAAATTTCTCATTTGATTGAAGATAGTAGCACTCTGGGGCAGCCAAGAGTAGATTATATTGAATATTGGTTCGAAAGTATTGTCAGCCGACCAACGAAAACAAGTCTTCTACACATACTACTTGATCCCATTGTGGTACATTTTGGGCATGCTCCCGATTTTCATGCTCCTGATTTATTGGTAGAAACCCCAATCTTTTTCTTACTGCTGGAGCCCATTTCAAAGGTCAATTGGATGCTCGAATGGATCCATTGGAAATATGCCTATACCCAAGGTTCCCCTTTATTTCAAGTAAGTTAGGTTAGTTAGATCATGTATGTACATATTTTGTTTCTTCAGTGTAGTTTTGCATAATAAGGAAATTTATATTGAAGGTTGAAGATAACTCCATGAGAGAAGAAGAATTAAAAGAGTTCATTTTGAAGATGACTCCATAGCCCAATGGAGAAGGAAGTTGGTCTTAATATTATGTATTCTTTACAACCCACAAGGGGGTTATCATCCCACAGTTGGAGCCAGTTGTTGAGATCAATTCCCGCTTCATTTTCGTGGAACATATGATGGAAGTAGGATTCAATAATTCATTTATTCATACTGTTCTGAGTGAAGAAGAAGATAATAACTTAGGTTCTCCTACTCACAATGCTAGTGACTTGGAAACGATACTTAGTACGAATGAGTTTTACAAGCAGAAAGGAAAGGGTCCCAACGAGAAGAGTGCCCAATCCCCAACTATTACTCCTAAAACTACCACATCTCGGAGAAGTGCTCCAATGACTCACCCATCTAGAAATGTTACCAACATTAGTTCAGGTGATTGAGGAGAAAATAATCCCCCTCTAGGAAAAATCGTGAGCTCGCACAAGCTTCCTTTGAGAAAAAAGAGGAAAAGTGTTGTGCAAGAGGAAGAAGACCAACGCATAGAGAACGACATCAATAGCTTATCCCTTGAAGATATGGAGTTCGAAGGAGATATCGAAAAAATGTTTCCCAACATTGATCAACTGGGAAATACGACCCATCATAATTCATCATTGGAAATTGTTATCACATGAAGTTATTAAGCGTCACATGTAGTTGTTATGGGTCAATTCATCCTTAGATTTTTGAAGTTTTGTGGAAAGTATCATGCTTACACCTTATCTGGAGACATATACATGCTTATACACCTTTGGCTAAAGTTTTTGGGTATTTTTGGCTCAAACTGCACAAATCGAACAACTATAGGACATTTTGTAGTGCCCGACGTTGGGAAATGATTAAACAGACAGGCGCTACAGAATGCGCTACGAAATTTCCTGTAGTAGTTACTACTGCAAATTTGATCATAAAAAAAAAATGGAGAAGTGAGTTTCTCTGAATTTTTTTGTGGAGGAAGATGATATCCTTGTTGACTTTTTGACCAAATTTCAGCCTGACCCAGTTTGAAATTTAAGAGAAACAATTAAAACACCAGTGTGCTACGGAATGTGCTGTGGAATCTCTGTTTTAAGACTGTTGAAGTGGTATTTTTGACCAACTGACTTCTAGGAGAATTTTCGAGTTAACCAGGATGGATTTTCAAAATCCAAGGGAGATTATTATCAAGCACGAACCCATGAACATTAAACTCTTTCATTTTTCATACAAGTATCACAGATTGAGAGATTTGAAAGAATCTTTGAGCCCTATGTTTTCAGTTTTCATGATTTCCTGTTTGAGACATGTTTTTGCGACACTATTCCGGCTAGATGGAGATGAATTTCAAAAAACCGAGAGAGGTTTTTATTTAGAACGAGCTTATATATAAAACTTGTTCTCATATTTTAAACACCTGTTATAGTTTTAAAATTACAAGTGTCACTTTGAAGCATATTTTTTAGAATTTCGCCCCCTAAAAAACAAGAAATCAGTTAAAGCATGTCATTTTCTGTTTGTAGTTGTTTCTATTTTGGGAAAGGGGTTGGAGTTAGAATGGGTGAGCTGGAAAGGACCTATATGGATATATATTCATTGTACAAGAGGAGAGGATGGTTGGATTCATAATCCAAGAGAGGCTAGAGAGAGTAGGAGCAGTTTTAGTTGCTCATTTGTAAGCCTAAGGGCATGTGTTGTAGACATTTCTGCCATTAAAAATTCATGAGACTTTGTGTTCTTTATTATCATTTTATCTTGTCATCTTGCTTGAATGGAATTGCAGGCATTTAATATCAATGGTTGTTCATGAGGAAGGAGATTCATGAGCTGCAAATGATTTGTAGTAATTGCCTCCTTTCATGATCTCTGTTCTAGTAATCTTTTAAGTCATTTTTGTAGAGAGGATCTTTTCTTGATTATATTCTTCTTTTTGTTATCTTCTTATACCTCCATCCATCATTATATCCCTTTTGGTCTGGTATGAGATTGGGTTCCTTTGATCTGTAGGATGTGTTGAATCCATGCCCAATGGAATGCTTCTGCAGATGGTTTGTTGCCCTCTCCCTTTCTTTCTCATCTTGTTGATCCACCTATTCAAATCATTTTAATCCATTTACATTTTGATGGGTACTGGTATTATCCTCTGGTAGTCTGAGGGTGAATCTCAGTGCTAACATTTTTGGCGCTGTTGTCGGGGACGAATTTGAGAAGATTGAAAATCTCCCTGAGAAGAATGACATTGCACAACTCCAGGTTTAGATGGCGACTGAAGTTGGACACCTTCAAGACTGCACATTCACCATGGTGACTCCATTGTTCAAAATCTGTTGGTGACTCCACTGGAATGAGACAAATTAAATGGTTATGGAGGCTATCCTAGCCAGGAGTTTTTCCCCACTCAATTTCTCAGCTATAGATGGTTGTCCACATCCTGTGCCTCAAATTGATGAATGATAAGATCTGCTGCCAAGATTTTATGAAGGTGAGAATGACAACCTTGTTGAGCATGTTCTAGAATTTCATGCTTTGATGCAACAACTTGAAATCCAACATGAGGACATACATATGAATTTTTTTATGTACTCTCTTCAAGGATATGTTCGTATTTGGTATCAGTGTCTTGAACCTTCTAGCATTTCTTCACTAAAAGAGTTTCATGATGCTTTCAATATTCATTGTCAAAATTTTTATTCCTTTGAGTTAATTTGTCATAGCTGATGTGAGGAGTATAAAGACTATGTTCAAGATATAATTGATTCTTATGAAGGCTGTGAGAATGAAGAAGATGCCTTGGATGAGGAATCAACTCTTTCTCTTCCCTGTTCATCTACATCAGATGAAAATTTTATTTGTTGTTTTAATAAGGAAAATGCAGAAATTGAGTCCGTTTTGGAAACTGATACTCTTTATAACCCTATCTCTAAAAGACCTAGATATGAACAACCTATATTTGAATCATATGGTGATGATAAGATATTGATTCCTGGATTGAATCTTGAAAGGAAGCCTGTTTTTAACAATGAAGAACAATTTTCTCATGTTGGGCAGAAAATATCTCTTGATATGTCATTCGAGACTCCTCCTTTATTTGATCATTATGGAGACAATGATGAAGATGCTGAGGTTTTTTTTGTCCTGGAAGAAAAAATCATTAGCAACCGACCTTCTGACGAAAATGAAATTTTTTACCAAGAGCACCATCCATTCATTCAACTAGCAAATGTTTTCAGAGAAGATAAAATGAAAGTGTATCAACAGCCGACATCAGCCATTCATTCACCTGCAATTGCAACAGACATTCAACCATATGTGAGTAGCTGTAAAGCAGAGCAGGTTTTCTGTTATCATCCCAATAAGTTTTATCACCTATTTTATGACCCTGTAGGGGATTACATGGAGTTGCATTTCTTCAATGTATTGAAGCCTTCAAGCTTTGTCATACCTTCAACATTGGGAGGTAATATGAAGAATGTAATTAATTTGTTGTCACCGTTTTTTTAATCTCTTGCTGATCAGTGGAAGAGTAAGAAAATTTTCAGTTAGGAAGTTACTTGAGTGGCTCTGGTGGACGTTTGTTTTCACCTAGCCTATTGTAAAAAATCAGTTAGTTTAGGATTGTACATAAATAAACTCCATCTGGAGCATGTGTGTTTATTTTCTCTTTGTAAGTAGAGTAGTGCATATGTCAGCCTATTGGCTTCAGAAAAATGTATTTGAGCTTGAATCCATAACCAACAACTAAGGCATTCGAGCTGTAGCAGTTCTTAGAGCCTCACAGGGAGGACTCTATCCCCTGTGGAGCCAATGTTATCACATGAAGTTGTTAAGGGTCACATGTAGTTGTTATGGGTCAATTCATCCTTAGATTTTTGAAGTTTTGTGGAAAGTATCATGCTTACACCCTATCTGGAGACATCTACATGCTTATACAACTTTGGCTAAAGTTTTTGGGTATTTTGGGCTCAAACTGCACAAATCAGACAACTATAGGACATTTCATAGTGCATGGTGCTGCAAAATGATTTACACAGACAAGCGCTACCGAATTTCCTGTAGCAGATACTGTTACATATTTGATCATAAAACAAAAACGACGAAGTGGGTTTCTTTGAAACTTTTTATGGAGGAAGATGATTTCCCTGTTGACTTTCTGACCAAATTTCATCCTGAACCAGTTTGGAATTTGAGAGAAACACTTAAAACACCAGTGTGCTACAAAATGTGTTGCAGAATCTCTATTCTAAGACTGTCGAACTGGTATTTTTTACCAGATGAATTCCAGGAGAGTTTCCGGGTGAACCAGGATGAATTTTAAAAATCCAAGGGAGGTTATTGTCAAGTACGGATCCATGAACATTAACCTCTTTCATTTTTCACACAGGTATCATGGATTGGGATATTCGAAAGAATATTTGAGCACTATGTTTTCATTTTTCATGATTTTCTGTTTGAGACATGTTTTTACGACACGTATTTCGTCCATCTGGAGATGAATTTAAAAAAACCAAGATAGGTTTTTATTGTGAATGAGATTATATAAAAAAAACCATTCTCATATTTAACACAACTATTATAATTTGATAATTACAAGTGTCACTTTGAAGCCTATTTTTCATAATTTCGCCTCCTGAAAAACACGAAATTAGTTAAAATGTGTCATTTTCTGTTTGTAGTTGTTTCTATTTGGGAAAGGGGTTGGAGTTCGAATGGGTGACATGGAAATGAAATATATGGATATATATTCATTGTACAAGAGGAGAGGATGGTTGGATTTATAAGCCAAGAGAGACTAGAGAGAGTAGGAGCAATTTTAGTTGCTCATTTGTAAGCCTGAGGGCATGTGTTGTAGGCATTTATGCCATTAGAGATTCATGATAGTTGTTTATCAGACTTTGTGTTATTTATTATCATTTTATCTTGTCATCTTTATTGAATGGAATTTCATGCATTGAATATCAATGGTTTTTCATGAGGCTTGAGATTCACGAGTTGCAAATGATTTGTAGTAATTGCCTCCTTTCATGATATTTGTTCTAGTAATATTTTAAGTCATTTTTGCAGAGAGGATATTTGCTTGATGACATTCTTATTTTTTTTATATTTATTATACCTCCATCCATCATTATATCCATTTTGGTCTGGTATGAGCTTAAGTGCCTTTGATCTGTAGGATGTGTTGATTCCATGCCCAATGGAATGCTTCTGCTGGTGGTTTGCTTCCCTCTCCCTTTATTTCTCATCTTGTCGATCCACCTATTCAAATCATTTTAATCCATTTACATTTCGATGGGTACTAGGCTTATCATCTAGCAGTCTAAGGGTGACTCTCAGTGCTAACATAAATCATTGAGAATGAGACCTTCAATGAGGAAGAGTCATTTTCTTTTCAGAGCGTTGTCTTTGACAGGGAATCCAAGAAATTGATTATTGAAAAAGGCGATATGAAGAGTAAGAAAGGAAAACATCATTCAAAGGTGGACCTAAGAGATATGTGGATTTCCTAGATTTCTAAAATTCACAAATAAATCGAGGATTCTCTGGATGACTCCATTGGTGGTCTTGAAGCAGAAAACACGAAGTTGAAAGAAAGGATCAGGGAACTGGAAGATGCATTAATGCCTCTTCCACATTTTTCCAGTCCTTTGACGATAGTCAGACCCACCACACTCGTTGATAAATTGAAAGGATATTCAATCCTAATTACATAAAACAGGAGGTATGTGGAAAGAAATATTAAGAAAATAATGGCATTGATCACATAGGCATGAGAAATTTCGAAAAACATTATTTCTTTTGGCTCGAGGGCGCATGCCTTCCATGAGTATTTGCAAGACGACCTAGAAAATGAAGAAGGTTTTTACCTTGATTCTATACTACCCTTTGGAAACACGGTTTCCAACATGACAAAACTAAGGAGAAGAGAGGAGGGTCTGCCCTCCCCGAGTCAGATAAAACAGTTGAACATGTGTTGGAAAGAAAAGATTAAAAATTTGAATAGCATTTTTCAAGCATGAAACCAAGCTATATCAAAGAGGGAAGAATTATTCAAGAGGCTCACAAAGGTAGACCTAGGTAGAAATACTAACGAAGTACAAGACCCCAAACTAATCCTCAACTCATTGTTCCTAACAAAGCAACAATTTGATGAAAAATTTGAGATTTTTAAAAGGTTATCAGTTGAAAAGTTTTATGGTATACTTGAATATGATGAGGATGCCATAGACAATTGGCTAGTGGACTACTCCATGAAATATTAGGACATTGAAGAAGCATTTCATGATATTTACATTGATTTACGATACTTGGAGGGTGAGTTGTTCAACATCAAAATTTGGCATGAGATCAATGTGGGACCAATGAAAAATTATATTGAAGAATGGTTTAAGAAAGCTATTGACAAATTGACCATTGATGGGCAAGAAACAATTGAGATGGTTTCTGTAACCGCTAATGAAGATAATAAAAGGACACCAAAAATCAATTGAAAACAAGGAGAGACCATCATAGTAAGTTTATGTTGATCACGTTTTTCTTTCTTTATCAGTTCCTTCATCCAAATACTCCACTTCTTTGAATAGAAAGGTTTAACCGAAGTCTGATAACTTCTCTTTTCTTCTTTCTAGGTCTTGCTATTTTTTTTACCGCCCATCATCCTCCTTCTACAAGCTTAATTCTTGTGTATATTTGTTTTATGGTCCGCGGGAGACCCAATCCCAGTCTTTAAGAGAAACTCATTTTAAATTTCAAAGATTATGTAACAAACTATATATTGTTAGAAATTTCAAGAGAGCTATTTCAGGATTAGTTTCAACTTTTCTTTGTAACTTTGAGTTTTGAGTATAAAGTATTTGAGATTGGTCTATCATTATCTTTATTTGAGCTTCCCATGTGTCCACTCTGTTAAAATTCTCTTATGCATGCAAATCATCTTCTTTCTATTTTTATGTCATCATAAATCTTTATTTTAAACCATGATGGATGTGAGAAAAGTTTTCTTATTTTCTTTAAATGTGTGAAGTGTGCGGTTCCCGATCCTTTCTCAGGAACTTTCTTTAAAAAGAAAATAAAACATTTTCCTTTTATCTTTATTGCAATTTTTATATTTCTTTGATTACCACGATAGACTTCTGCAAAGTCCCATATTATGAAGATTTAGAGTCCCAAGAAAATTTTAAAGAGGAGTACCACCTCTATAAAAATGCAGGGGGATTTGTATCTTCGTGAGGTTGCCGTTTCGATCCTAACAGATTCAAGCGTTAACATTTTTGGTGACCATAATTAGGAACGATTTATTTTCAATATGTTTGAGGAACCATAAATCTCAATGGCTCAAAGTTTAGAGAAGAAGATTAAAAAAATTGCTGCTTATTTTAAGCATGGCTCACTTTTTTTGTGATTTCAAAAAGGAACAAGAAGCACCAAATATTCGGGGGAATGAACTCCTTGGAAAATCCATTGAAAAAATTCAAAATGAAGGGTTTCATTCATGTCATAATTCTTCCTTATATTCTTCATCAATCCCATCAATGGATTTTCAAGATTCGACAAAGGGGAGAAATACTCAAAGAATGAGGCGATTTCATAAAACCCCTTTAAATCCACCAGAAATAGACTTTGAAATGCCCAATATTCATGTTGAAATTTTTCTACATTCTTTGGGGATGCTTCAGAATATGCAGAGAAACACTTGATTAATTTTAAGGGTACATGTTATGATTTCAACCTCGCTGAATATAATGTTACATGTAGATTATTCCTACAAACTCTATGAGAGGATGCTCTTGAATGGTATAGTTCATTAATGCCTAACTCCATTACTAGTTGGGATGTGTTAGAAGATTCATTTGTAGAAAAGTTCATCCCAAAGGTGAATTCATATGTTTTTGTTGATGTTTTAAATGTTGTTGCCCACCCACCCTCTCCCGCATGGATACAAAAGGATGAAATAGATGATTCATAAGAAGAACATTATGAAACACTGCAAGACTTTTCTGAATCAAATCTTGTTGATGAGAATGAAGGCAAGAATTTAAAAGACCAAGAAAAGGATATCGACATATCATATACTCCATATGAGGAAGAAATTAAAGAGTCTCCACCAAATATGCAAGAAGAATTCAAACAAAATAAAGAAGAACTAGTGGAAGCAATTTTTTTTGAGAATAAAGAAGATAGCCATTGCATAGAAGAAGAAAATTGCCAAGACATCACCAATGAAACAATAATATTGAATGTAGAAAAATAAGAAAAAAAGAATGTTTTCAAGAAAGAAATTTCTCATTTGATTGAAGATAACAACACTCTGGGGAAGCCAAGAGTATATTATATTGAATATTGGTTCAAAAGTATTGTCATCTCGCCAATGAGAACAAGTCTTCTGCAAACATTGCTCGATCCCATTGTGGTACATTTTGGGCATGATCCTCATTTTCAAGCTCCTGATTTATTGGTAGAAACCCCAATATTTTTCTTACTGCTGGAGCCCATTTCAAAGGTCAATTGGATGCTCGAATGGCTCCATTGGAAATATTCCTATACCTAAGTTTCCCCTTTCTTTCAAATAAGTTAGGGTAGGTAGATCATGTATGTACATATTCTGTTTCTTCAGTTCAATTTTGCATAATAAGGAAATTTATATTGAAGGTTGAAGATAACTCCATGAAAGAAGAAGAATTACAAGAGTTCATTTTGAAGATGAATCCATAACCCAATGGAAAAGGCAGTTGGTCTTAAGATTATGGATTCTTGACAACCCACACAGGTTTATCATCCCACAGTTGGATTGAGTTGTTGAGATCAATTCCCTCTTCTGAGTTTTCCTTCCCCTTTATATTTTACCAACTTGTTTTTTCCATTTCTTTTCCCTCTTCTATACTTACCCTCATTCCCATTTTCTTTTCTCCCCTCTATATTTCCCTTTCTGGTTACTATACTTAGTTGTTTCTCAAAATGACAGGTTCGTGGGTTGGAAGACTCACGGGTTGTCACCTCCATCCATATTCCCATATCATGAGTCTGACCGACTGCCGTGTTATTATGTACTTAACTGTTTTTGCAACTGTAGGTTCACGGGTTCAAGATTTCATATCCCAAGTTCCGTGATATCCATTTTGCACCCAAAGATCTGTGATCTACATTATGACCGTCAGACTTACTGAGCTCCTAAGTAATTAATTTCTCCTGTATTGAGTCCGACTGACCACAGTGCGACACTTAGCCTCTTTTCAATATTCCGCAACCGCAGATTCACAGGTTCTCGGGTTGGCGGGTTCACAAAAATTCCCAATTCCTAATTTCTCTCGTCCGTCCCCACCATATTCGTGCTTTTCCCAATACACATTTAGTATGATTTAATGCTAACAACTCATCATGTAGGTTCTATAAATATCGTCATTAATAAGTGAATGGATTAAGGAGATTTCCCATTAAACTGCATTAAAACACAATTTGCCAAAGATTATATTATTTTTATCTCTCTCAAGCACTCATTTCAAATATTATCTGGTTAAAAGAACACTTTCATCAACCTATGGCAACAACAACTCGACAACAGTTCTGCAGTGATAATTTGAATATTTTTGGGCGTGAGGACCCAAAATTTCAGTGGTCTAGAGTGTATTCTTACTATTCATCTCCTTCTGCTCAAAAGGAAGTGATATGGACATTCGAAATTGCTCGCGCATGGTGTGTACCTGAGGTTTTCATTTGCAAGGAACTTGTTGCATGGTGCGTTGAGAAATACGTACCTAGTCAACAAATCAAACAACTCCAAGATTGTTCCCCCATCTCTCTTTCACCACAAATATTTCGTAATATGTTGAAGCTCCCTGAACCAACACTTACTTTCAAAGGATAGGATTGCAGGGATTTCCTGAAAAGGAATGACAATGGCCTGTACCTCTTGCCTGAGTTCTTGGAGAATCCCACAACTCTCCCTGAAGAAATTACCAGTATTCGGGTCGACTCGTTTCAAAACCCCTTTCGGGAAATTGCTTAGCTGTTTACCAAGATGACAGGCTAAGAAAGTACCATCACTATTTCCTGAATGATTCTTTATATTTTATATTTTATAGTTAAAGAGAAAGCTATATTCGATTGGGGAAAACTGATTTCCATTGAAATCTCCTCCCAATTGTCACAGTACAAAAAAGACAAGAAATTCTTCATGGCTTCTTATTTGGTGTTTGCGATAGCACATTGCTGTCAATTTCCAAAATTGTCTATCTGTAAGAAGGTGAACAATGAACTTGATCCATTGACCTTATGGTACCAAGCATTATGGAGACACAAGGTTTATTTGCATTTTTATGAAGTTTACAATGATTTCGTTTCAATTTTCAAAGGATATTGTTTGACAAAAATACCACCAGAATATCCGACCAGGAAAATAAATTCTTGGATAAAAAGAGGACGTTAGAGAAAGTGGAAAATCATAATTTTATCAGGATTTTCGGCTCTAAGGAAAATCCCTCTTTTCTTCCCTGCCATGTATCTGATAAAATGTTTATCACATAAGTAGCAAGGTAGTATAGTTTCTGGCTGCACTTTTTCCATGAGAAATGGAAAAAATAATTCATACCCTTGCCTTGGAAAATTGGAGACTTTTTAGGAATATAAAAAAAATTGATGAGTTCACGAACTACTTCCACAATGTGAATTTGAAATATGCTAAAAAGATAAAGGGGTTTGACCCTAACATAATTTTCTTGGAACACATGTTGGCAGTAGGATTCGACAATTCATTTATTCATATTGTTTTGAGTGAAGAAGAACATAACAACTTAGGCGCTCTTGCTCACAATGTTGGTGACTTGGAAACAATACTTAGTACCCATGATTTTTACAAGCAGAAAGGAAAGGGTCCCAGCGAGAAGAGTGCCCAGTCCCCAACTGTTACTCCTAAAACTACCACATTTCAGAGCAATGCTCCAACGACCCACCCATCTAGAAAAGTTACCAACAATAGTTCAGGTGGTTGAGGAGAAAAGAATCCCCCTCCGGGAAAAATTGAGAGCTTGCACAAGCTTCCTCTAAGAAAAAAGAGGAAAAACATCATGCAAGAGGAAGAAGACCATCACATAGAGAACGACATAAATAACTTCTCCCTTGAAGATATGGAGCTCGAAGCAGATATCAAGAATTTTTTTCCCAACATTGATTATCCGAGAAATACGACCCATCAGAATTCATCATTGGAAATCATTGAGGATGAGACCTTCAATAAAGAAGATTCATTTTCTTTTCAAAGCGATGTATTTGACAGGGAATCCAAGAAATTGATTATTGAAAAATGTGATATGAATATTTAGAAAGGAAAATCTCATGCAGAGGTGGATTTAAGAGATATGCGACCTTCCCAGATTTCTAAAATTCACAGAGAAACTGTGGATTCTCTTGATGACTCCATTGGTGGTCTTGAAGCGGAAAACACAAAGTTGAAAGAAAGGATCAAGGAACTGGAAGACTCCTTAATGCATCTTCCACTTCTTTCCAGTCCTTTGAAAATAGTCAGACCCACCACACCCACTGATAAATTGAAAGGATCTTCAAGCATACTTACATCATCTAGAAGCTATGTCGAAATAAATATTAAGAAAAGAATGGAATTGATCACAGAGGCATGGGAAATTTCGAAAAACATTGTTTCTTTTGGCTCGAGGGTGCATGCCTTCCATGAGTATTTGCAAGCCGACCTGAAAATGAAGAAGGTTTTTAACTTGATGTTGTACTACCCTTTGGAAACAAGGTTTCCAACATGACAGAACTAGGGAGAAGAGAGGGGGATCTTCCTTCCCCGAGTTAGATAAAATAATTGAATGCATGTTGGAAAGAAAAGATTAAAAATTTGAATAGTATGTTCAAGCATGCAACCAAGCTATATCAAAGAGGGAAGAATTATTCAAGAGGCTCATAGAGGTAGACCTAGGCGGAAGTACTAACGAAGTACAAGACCCTAAACTAATCCTCAACTCATTGTTCCTAAAAAAGAAACATTTTGATGAACAAGTTGATATTTTTAAAGGGTTATTAGTTGAAATTTTTAATGGTATACTTACATATTATGAGGATGACATAGACAATTGGCTAGTGGACTACTCCATGAAAAATCAGGACATTGAAGAAGCACTGCACGATATTTCCCTTTATTTACAAGACTTGGAGGGTGAGTTGTTCAACATCAAAATCCGGCATGAGATCAACGTGGAAGCAATGAAAAATTATATTGAAGAATGTTTTAAGAAAGAGATCGACAAATTGACCACCGAGGGGAAAGAAACAGTTGAGATGGTTCCTGTAATCGGTAATGAAGACAATAAAAGGACACCAACAAGAAAGTGAAAACAAGGAGAGACCATAATAATAATTTTATGATGATCACATATTTCTTTCTTTATCATTTCTTTCATCCAGTTACTCCACTTATTTGAATATAAAGGTTTAAATGAAGTTTGATAACTTCTCTTTTCTTCTTTCTAGGTCTTGCTATTATTTTACCACCCATCATCCTCCATCTACAAGATTAATTCTTGTGTATATTTGTTTTATGGTCTGTGGGATCCCCAATCCCATCCCATAAGATTAATTCATTTTAAATTTCAAAGAATATGTAACACACTATATATTTTTATAAATTTCAAGAGAGCTATTTCGGGATCCGTTTCGACTATACTTTGTAAATATGAGTTTTGAGTATAAAGTGTTTGAGATTGGTCTGTCATTATATTTTTTTGATTTTTCCACGTGTCCACTTTGTTAAAGTTCTCTTATGCATGCAAATCATCTTATTTTTATTTTTATGTGATCGGAAATCTTTATTTTAAACTATGATGGATGTGAGGAAATTTTGCTTATTTGCTTTAAATGTGTGAAGTGTGTGGTTCCCGGTCCTTTCTTTAAAAAGAAAAGAAAACATTTTCCTTTTATATTTCTTGCAATCTTTATATTTATTTGATTACCATGACAAACTTCTGCAATGCCCCATATTCTAAAGATTTAGAGTCCCAAGAATATCTTAATGACGAGTACCACCTCCATAAAAACACAAGGGGATTTGTATCCTCGTGAGGTTTCCGTTTTTGTCCTAACTTATTCAAGCGACAACATTTTTGGTGACCATACTGGGGAGAGATTTATTTTCAATATGTTTGAGGAACCATAAATCTCCATGGCTCAAAGTTTTGAGAAGAAGATTCAAGAAAATTGCTGCTTATTTTAAGCATGGCTCACATTTTTTGTGATTTCAAAAAGAAACGAGAAGCACCAAAGATTCGGGGGAATGAAATCCCTCGCAACTCCATTGAAAAAATTCAAAATGAAGGGTTTCATTCATGTCATAATGGTTCTTTATATTCTTCATCAAGCTCATCAATGACTTTGCAAGATTCGGCAAAGGGGAGAAATACTCAAAGAAGGAGGCAATTTCATAATACCCCTTTAAAATCTATAATAAATGGACTTTGAAATGCCAAATATTCTTGTTGAAATTTTTTCTACATTCTCTGGGGATGTTTCAGAAGATGCAGAGAAACACTTGATTAATTTTAAAGGCACATGTTATGATTTCAACCTCACTGAAGATAATGTTACATGTAGATTATTCATACAAAATCTATGAGAGGATGCTCTTGAATGGTATAGTTCATTAATTCCTAACTCCATTACTAGATGGAATGTGTTAGAAGATTCATTTGTAGAAAAAGTTCATCTGAAAGGTGCATTCATTTGTTTTTGCTGATGTTTTAAATGTTGTTTCCTAACCACCCTCTCTCACATGGACACAAAAGGATGAAATGAATGATTCAGAAGAAGAACATCATGAAACACTGCAAGACTTTTATAAATCAAATCTTGTTGCTGAGAATGAAGGAAATAATTTCAAAGACCAAGAAAAGGATATCAACATCTCATATACTCAATATGAGGAAGAAATTAAAGAGTCTCCACCAAATATGCAAGAAGTATTCAACCAAAATCAAGAAGAATTGGTGGAAGAAAACAATTTTGAAAATAAATAAGATAGCCATTGTAGAGAAGAACATTGCCAAGACATCGCTAATGAAAAAATAATCTTGAATGTAGAAAAAGAAGAAAAATAGAATGTTTTAAAGAAATAAATTTCTCATTTGATTGAAGATAGTATCACTTTGGGGCAGCCAAGTGTAGATTATATTGAATATTGGTTCGAAAGTATTGTCAGCCGACCAACGAAAGCAAGTCTTTTGCACACATTGCTTGATCCCATTGTGGTACATTTTGGGCATGCTCCCGATTTTCATGCTCCTGATTTATTGGTAGCAACCACAATCTTTTTCTTACTACTGGAGCCCATTTCAAAGGTCAATTGGATGCTCGAATGGATCCATTGGAAATTTTCCTATACCCAAGGTTCCCCTTTCTTTCAAGTAAGTCAGGGTAGGTAGATCATGTATGTACATATTTTGTTTCTTCAGTTCAGTTTTGCATAATAAGGAAATTTACATTGAATATTGAAGATAACTCCATTAGAGAAGAAGAATTAAAATAGTTCATTTTGAAGATGAATCCATAGCCCAATGGAGAAGGAAGTTGGTCTTAATATTATGGATTCTTGACAACCCACAGGGGGTTATCATCCCACAGTTGGAGCCAGTTGTTGAGATCAATTCCCGCTTCCAAGTTTTCCCTCCCTTTTCTATTTTCCCAAATTATGTTTTACATTTCTTTTCCCTCTTCTATACTTACCCTCATTCCCCTTTTTTTTTCTCCCCTCTATTTTTCCTTTTCTGGTTATTATACTTAGTTGTTTCTCAAAATGACGGGTTGGTGGGTTGGCGGACTTGTGGTTTATCACCTCCATCCATATTCTCATATCATGAATCCGATCGACCATCGTGTTATTATGTACTTAACCATTTTTGCAACCACAGGTTCACGGGTTCAAGATTTCATATCCCAAGTTCCGCGATATCCATTTTTCACCCAAAGATCCGTGATCTACATTATGACTGTCGAACTTACCGAGCTCCTAAGTATCTCATTTCTCATGTATTGAGTCGGATCGACCGCAGTGAAACACTTAGCCTCTTTTCGATCTTTGACAACCGTAGGTTCACGTGTTCCCAGGTTGGCGGGTTAACAAAAATTCCCAAATCCTAATTGCTCTTGTCCATCCCCACCATCTTTGTTCTTTTCCCTATACACATTTAGTATGATTTAATGCTAAGAACTCATCGTGTAGTTTCTGTAAAGATCATCATTAATAAGCAAAGGGATCGGGGATATTTCCCATTAAACTGTATTAATTCACAATTTGTCGAAGATTATATTATTGTTATCTCTCTCAAGCGCTCATTTAAAATATTATCTGGTTAAAAGAATTCTTTTGTCAATCTATGGAAACAACAGCTCGACAACAGTTCTGTGGTGATACTTTGAGTATTTTTGGGCGCGAGGACCAAAACTTTCAGTGGTCAAGAACGTATTCTTACTATTCATCTCCCTCTGCTAAAAAGGAAGTGATATGGACATCCAAAATTTCTCGCGCAGGGTGTGTCCCTGAGGTTTTCGACTGCAAGGAACTGGTTGCATGGTGCGTTGATAAATACATACCTAGTCAATGAATCATACAACTCCAGGATTGTTCCCCCATCTCTCTTTCACCACAAATATTTCATAAGATGTTGAAGCTTCCCGAGCCAACACTTACCTTCAAAGGAGAGGATTGCAGGGATTTCCTGAAAAGGCATGACAATGGCCTGGACCTATTGCCTGAGTTCTTGGAGAATCCCATGGCTATCCCTGAAGACATTACCAAGATTTGAGTTGACTTGTTTGAAAACCCCTTTTGGGAAATTGCTTGGTTGTTTACTAGGATGACATGCCAAGAAAACATCGCCACTATTTCCCAAATGATTCTTTATATTTTATATATTTACAGTTAAATAACAAGCTATATTCAATTGAGGAAAACTGATTTCCAGTGAAATATCCTCCCAATTGTCACAGTACAAAAAATACAAGAAATTCTTCATGGTTTCTTATTTGGTGTTTGCGATAGCACATTGCTGTCAATTTCCAAAATTGTCTATTTGTAAGAAGGTGAACTGTGAACTTGATCCAGTTACTGTCTGGTACCAAGCATTATGGAAACACAAGGCTTCTTTTCATTTTTTTGAATTTTACAATGATTTCGTTTCAGTTTTCAAAGGATTATTGTTTGGAAAAGATACCCCTAGAATATCCGACCAGGCAAATAAATTCTTGGATAAAAAGGAGACGTTAGAGAAAATGGAAAATCATAATGTTATCAAGATTTTTGGCTCCAAGGAAAATCCCTCTTTTCTTCCCTACCGTGTATTTGATAAAATGTTTATCATGGAAGTAGCAAGGAAATATAATTTATGGATGCACTTTTTCCATGAGAAACGGAAAAAACAATTCATACCCTTGCGTTGGAAAATTGGAGACTTTATATTCAGGAATATAAACAAAATCGATGAGCTCGCGAACAACTTCCACAATGTCAATCTGAAATATGCTGAAAATATAAAGGGGTTTGACCCTAACGAAATTTTTGTGGATCATATGCTGGCAGTAGGATTCAACAATTCATTTATTCATATTGTTCTGAGTGAAGAAGAAGACAACAACTTAGATGCTCCTGCTCACAATGTTGGTGACTTGGAAATGATGCTTAGTACCAATGGGTTTTACAAACAGAAAGGAAAGGGTCCCAATGAGAAGAGTTCCCAGTCCCCAATTGTTACTCCTAACTACCACATCTTGGAGCAGTGCTCCAACGACCCACCCATCTAGAAACGTTACCAACTGTGGTTTAGGGGGCAGAGGAGAAAAGAATCCCTCTCCGGGAAAAATTGAGAGCTCGCACAAGCTTCCTCTGAGAAAAAAGAGGAAAAACGTCGTGCAAGAGGAAGAAGTCCAACACATAGAGAATGACATCAATAGATTCTCCCTTGAATATATGGAGCTTGAAGCGGATATCGAGAAAATTTTCCCAACATTGATCAACCGAAAAATACGGCCCATTAGAATTCATCATTGGAAATCATTGAGAATGATACCTTCAATGAAGAAGAGTCATTTGCTTTTCATAGCGCTATCTTTGACATGGAATCCAAGAAATTGATTATTGAAAAAGGTGATATGAAGAGTAAGAAAGGAACATTTCGTTTAGAGGTGGACCTAAGAGATATGCGACCTTCCCATATTTCTAAAATTCACAAAGCAACCAAGGATTCTCTCAATGACTCCATTGGTGGTCTTAAGTGGAAAACACGAAGTTGAAAGAGTGTGTCACCTTTGTGACACTAAAGGTTGAAGATAAAAAACACTTTCTTTTAGATTGTCCAGCCTATACCCATATTAGATCTCATTTTCAAAATATTTAAGAGGTTAGAAAGGTTGGTAGTGTGACAAATATTTTGAAAATGAGATCTAATATGGGTATATGCTGGACAATCTAAGAGAAAGTGCTTTTAATCTTCAACCTTCTTAGTGTCACAAATGTGACACACTCTTTATATATATATATATATTAAACCTTTTAAAAGTTTTTTAAATCATAAATTTGGTTTTTTACCTTTTTTTTTA
>ML806486.1:81271-93131 GCA_009831015.1 Picea engelmannii | reverse complement strand
GAAAATATAACCCTTAATTGCATAAATAAACCTTTAAACTTCAAGAATATTAAATGCATTTACACCATAAACCACACAAGAATATAGAGAAAAACCCTTAAGGTAGGGTAACACCATCAATTACTCCTTATGGAAGGAATCACTTCGCAAGCCATGCTTGCTAAACAAAGTTACCAACTTAATGAGAATTGTGACCTCAAAACGATAATTTTGGTGCAAAAAACCCATATTTTTGAGTAAAAAACACTAAAATCAACCCTCGTTTCAAAAAATGGTGCAAAAAATGGTGCTATTGATAGCACCCATTTTTTGCAAAGTGGTTAAAATTGCGACTTGCTTGAAATCATTGTCTTGACTACCAATACCATTGCAAAAAACTGACCCTTAAATAAAAAAAAGTGATGCTACTGATAACACCCTTCTTATTTTTGGAGTTAAAATTGTGCCTTAATTGAAACAATAGCCCCGATGATTGGTATTGTCACGAACAAATAACTTCGAATTAGCTTGTAAATTGAAAAGTGATATTTTATTTATTAATAAATTGAAAAAAAAAACTCCACATGTTCTTTTTTTACTTATAGCAAAAAAAAAACACATTTTTCTATTTGATTTTTTTTGAAAGAAAAAAAAAACACATTTTTCTATAAAAAACAATTTTTTGAATGAAAAAACCATTTTTTTAAATGAAAAATTGTCTTATTTAATGAGAAATATATATTTTTAATGAGAAAACATCATTTTTTATTAAAAAAATGCAATTTTTTATTTTTTTTGGTAAATATTATTAAGTCCTTATATTACCATAAGAGATATATACAAAAATCTTATTGTTGGCATGCCACTAGGGAAACCAAACCATAAAAAATGCATCAAGTTGTTTGAAAGTTTATGAAATATTTGTCTGTTGAAAATAAAAGCCTAAACAAAATGGCATTTAATGGTATCTTCTACACAAAAAACCAGCTATTGTTTCTTTCTAAGTTGACAATAGTGAGGTGGGGTTGAGATACCCAAGCCTCCTATACTAAACAACAAACTAAGAAAATTGGAAATCATTAAGGACTAAGTAGAGGGTTGGCCCTCAACGACATGCACCTGGGGTTGAGGCAGGTCCACTTTCGTCAAGTCCAGTCTCGCCATTTGGTGTGCAATCATGTTCATTTTGTGATCGAGAAGCTTGAGTTGTAACTGGATGTTGTCTAGTTGCAATGATATCTCTCGTTTGTCCTCATGGCGATCAACAAGGGCACAACCGAACAATAATTTAAGGTGCCAGTAAATATCAACAATCTTCAGATACTGGGAAACTCGAGCCCGAGTATTTCCAGTGTCAGGGACCCAAGAACTGGTGGAATTGAGCACCTCTTCATCCAAGATGAAATGCCTAAAATTTGAACGTCGATCTCCGCAAGGTCAATCTCAACACGAATGTTGGGAGAGGTATTAACTTGGCAGGATTTGGCAGAGTCTTCGGTTGCTGAGACAAGTCAAGATCTAGAGTGACCCTTGTTTCTGCAGGAGGAGCTTCATCGGGCTAGACGAGAGTGGTCTCCTCTGGCCATCATGTTAAAGGAACAATGAAAGGGTGGCAGGGAGGTATTCGAAGGATAGATCGGAGCCAAAGAATGGGGACAGCTGGGGATTTGAACATAGATGAGCAGGGTAAAGGAAAGGTGGCAAGACCAATTCCAAAGAAAGACCGAGGTAAGAAAACTATCCATCGACCTGGAAGATAAACTATGGAAGTGGTCATAGTGATTGGTATGAAAGTTGGTAAATGGAGTCATGTCATTGTGAGTGATCATAACGAGATGCAACTTGTGAAGGACATACCAGGTAAGAGATAGGTACCAATGGAGTGTTGTCCATTGAGAGTGATTGTGACAATAATGAAGAGCCATGAGGAGAGCGGTACATGCATAAAGGATGAGTTTAAATTGCATGAGGTGATGTTACGAAGGTCATTGGAGGGTGGTAGATGCCATCGACTTGGAGTGACGCGTTGTGGTATACCTTGGAGGGAAACCCCATGGCTCATCTCTTCCCTATCACCCTATATGTTTTTTTTTTGAAAAAGGTTTAAAAAAAAAAAAAAACTATCAAATAAAAATTGAAAAACAAAATTTTAAAATCCAAAATTAATAATAATAAAAAAAAAACGCATAATTTTTTTTTCTTTTAAACTGCATCAAATAAAAAAAAATAGTGTAGCAAGGGGGGAGAGCGATGTTGGGCATCACCCCCTCCCCTCTTTCCTTTGTTTTGTATTAAAGCGATGTTGGGCATCACCCCCTCCCCCTTTCCTTTGTTTTGTTAATACAAAACAAAGGAAAGGGGGAAGAGGCGATGTCGAGCATCGCCCTCCCCCCTTGCTACACTATTTTTTTTAAATGTTTTTTACTTGATGCATTTTTTTAAACCTTTTTTCGTTTAAAGTTTGATTTTTAATTTTTTTGTGTTTTATTAATTTTGAGTTTTAAAATTTTGTTTTTCAATTTCTGTTTGATGTTTAAAAATAAGATAAACATTTATTTTTAATGTTTTATGTTATTGTTCTTTTTTTTAAAACCTTTAAAGAAAATTGCATTTTTTTTTAATAAAAAAAGTGTTTTTTCATTAATTTTTTTTTGTGTTTTTCATTTAAAAAATGTGCATTTTTTTTTTTTGTAAGTTAGAATTTATATTAGGTCTTGCTTAAGCAACAAAAATTACAACTGTCATGCTATCCCATGAGGTTGTGGCAGCATTGCCTAGGTGGGAAACCAATGCGGCCACATGGCCTTTAAGGTTCAAAGTGTCCATGCAAAACTTACAAAAAAATTGTAAAGAACATGTATTGTAAAGTACTTGATCTAGGTTGCCATGCAGGGTGAAAATTCCGTGAGCTAGATTGTCCATGAAAAATTCAAAAACTAAAAGGAGCTAAAAATGTAAACACCTAGAACTAAGAAGCCACACAGGGAAAAAACCTTGTGAATTATGCTATCTGGAGACATAAAAACTTGGGGAACCTGAGCAATAGGAAGCTATCCAGAGCTAGGGTTGGGCCGCTGCTCATTTCTTCGTTCTTTCGCATTGTCCTTGCCTAGAGAACCTATGTCTGGAGTAATTTTCTTGAGATCTCGTAGAAGATACATCAAGAGATCCTCATGACGAATCTGGTTTGCTTCCCTATTCTGCATCTCTTTCATGGCGCCATTAACATCCTTAATTGCATGCTTGATGAACTCCAAAGATTCCTTCAGAGATTCCATCTCAGTGCAATGGGTGCAAGAAAACGAAGGCAGAAGGGGTGGGGATGAATCAGAGGACGATGAGGAGGAGTTGAGAGATGAGAGGGGGGAGGATGAAGAAGAGAGAGTGGCTGACATAAAGGGGGGAGTGGAGGGTAGAGGGCAAGGTGGAGACTGGTGAGGAGACAACGGCTCTAGAATGAGCTTTGGAGCGAAGCCCAGGGAATTTCCATGGTTTCCGAACCATTCAACTCTACAGTCATAAGGAGAAGACAAGGGAGGTAATTATGGAGTATTGGCTCGTTCGGGAGGGTGGTATGGAGAGTTGGTGCGAGTGGAGGAAAGGGGAAGCTCCGGGGTGGAGTCACGAGCAGGGTCCTGAGGTGAGATTTGGAGAGTATGCTTACCACGACCTCAGCCTCTCGAGCCTCTGCCTCTTGCTGCGTACCAGGCCGCCCCCTGTTTAGATTTACCCTGAAGGTGAGGCATCCGGACCAACATCGAAAACCAGAGTTGGAGATCGAAGAAATTGTTGGAAAAAGGAGAGGGTTCAAGCCAAAACCAAGCACAAAAGCAGACTGAAGGGTGAGTGTTGGATGCCGGAGGCTGAGAGCGCCAAGGACTATGGAAGGACAGATGAAATTCGAACCAGAGGCAGAGAATTAGACAGTCTGGAGGAGGATGCCAGGGTGCTGGAGGCCGAGTGCTCAAATGAGCCATCACAATCCATAGATCTAACCTAAAACCACTGAACCGGGCAAGGTGATGGGACTGGGTTTACATCCAACCCATTGCAATTATCAATCCCTCTAGCTGGAGCACCAAAACAATAAACGGATTTGAGTGAAATTTAATGTAGTGGAGCATCGACCGAAGATTTAATTCCATGGATTAATGGAAGAGGTAAGTGCGGGCTGAGTTGGCGAGAGTTGTTGGCGCCAGGGGGCATTCCGCTTGTCATTTCCTATATCACCCCATCCGGGGGCTGGTCCTTTTTGTGAGCCATGTTTCTGCATGCAACAATGTAGGGGTGAGTAGGAGGTGCAGCCAGAGAACAACCGAAGTCTCCTTCCTGCAGTTCTACCTTGAAGTTTTCCAACATATCTTCTACTTGATTTTCTTTCCTTCAGACGTGGGAGGGAATAATTAACCATTGTGGCTGAAGAGTTGACTTTATTCTTATCAACCCGTTCATGAGTTTCCATCTTGGGGAGATATTTTCCGGTTCTACACCATTTAGGAGATGAGAGAGGAGGTTGATGATTATCTATGAATCACCTTATGGTATAAGGAGGTTTAGCCCTTTCTCTTTGGCTACTTGAAGACCTTTGAGAAATCCCCATATCTCAACAACATTGTTAGTGTTATGACCCAAGTTCCCAACTAAGATGTGGAGGATCTCGCCTTTGCTATTGCGTATGGAAACCCCATAACCTACGGGTCCCAGATTTCCCTTGGAGGCTACATCGAAGTTTATTTTATGATACCCCCTTATGGGGCCTCCCAATGGGAGGGGATGATCTTGGTATTATTACCTGGGTATGGGGAAAAAAGAGAGGGGGAGAGATGGATTTGCCAAGTATTGAGAATGATGTGCTCATTTTTCGGGCATTTCTAATCCTGATCCGTCCAGGGCTGTAAGTTGATTGTTTCCTTAATGTTGGAGTGGATTTTAGACCAGACTTCTTGCTAGTTCAAGGAGGATGATTTGAATATTATGCGATTCCATTCTTTCCAAATATGAAAAAGGATAAATCCAGGTAGGAGATGCCAAATCATGTTAAGGATGAGAGATTGAAATATTGAATCTCGCCATCCCTCAATTGTTTCCCTTATACCTAGCCGATTCCGATCAGAGGTTCTCATGATGCTAGCGCATTGGTCCCAAAGTTGCGAGCTGTAGGGGCAAATATTGAGAAGGTGATTGTGAGTCTCCTCCTCATTGCAAAAAATATGGCACCAAGAGGGTCCTGTAAAGCCTCTTTACATTAGATTGTCCCAAGTAAGGATGTTGTTGTTCACCATTAACCAGAGAAAGGTGCTGATTTTTGGCCAAAGCTTTGCGCCCCAGATTTTGTTCCAAATCTCTTCTTTTGGAGGGATTTATGTCATGCGCTGAGGAAATAAGTTTCTTGAAGGTTGAAGGTGGAAGTGTTGGAATGGCCCCATCTTAGGATGTCTTCCCCTTGTTGGATGAATATTCTTCTGGAGTTGAGTTGATCTAGCAGTGGTTGAAGATTTACCTCAGGGGGGATGTTCAACTCTTCGTGGGTATTTTTCCATTTGCGCTAGGTGTCACTATTTTCTTCTGGAATCCAGAAGTCGACTACATTTTGAAGCCCTGTTCTTGTCGTAAGGGAATAAAAGTGCACAAAGTGGGAACCTTTTCTATGGCTGGAAGCTGCTACTAGGAGTCGCTCCAGAAGAGGGTCGAGGTCCCACCTTTCAGTACATAGAAAGCATGATCCGTAATCATCCCCTTGTTTTTCTTGCTCGCATTCCATACAATATATCTAGGACCTTGACCATTCCATCTGGTTAGCTCTTTTTCCGGTGTGGAAGGTGTGTATTTTTTCCTCCAAAGGTGTGCCCAGAAATCTTGAGGCCTTTTTAACCATATCCACTAGATTTTTTCACTGAGGACCTTATTGAGGATAAACAGATCTCTCAGTCCAAGTCCCCCTGCTTGCTTTGGTTTGCGCGATTTTTTCCAACTGACCAGAGCTAATTTGTGTCCATATTTGGCTCCTTGCCAGAGGAATCTCCTTTGGATATTTCTTAGAGTGTTGAGGATAAAGCTTGGGGTCGCAAGCACTTTTAAAGCATAGATAGGGAGGGATTGAAGGAAATACTTGAGGAGAACAAGGCGACCAGGGAGATTGAGGGAGTGAAAAGTCCAAGAGGCAAGTTTTTTCCTGAAGTTGGAAAGAAGATATTCCCAGGAGGTGTTCCCTAACGGATTATCAATAAGAGAGATGCCAAGATATTTAGAAGGGAGGACGGTTCGGGCGAACCCCAAGAGTTGCGTAATATGACATTGAATCTGGATGGGTGTGTTGAAGAAGAATATTTGGGACTTAGAAAGGTTTACTTCCATGCTCGAAGCATCACATAAAAGGTTGATCACAGAGCGAATTCAGAGAGCTTCTTAGACTGTGGGAAGTCCCATTAAAAGGATGTCATCCACGAACTGACTGTGCGAAATGGGCGGGGAAATTCCATGGGGGGTGAGATCGGAGAGGGAGTGATCAGGTGATGGAAGCTTTAATGGATTGGCACAACCCTTCCGCCATTAGAATAAAGAGAAAGGGAGAGAATGGATCCCCTTGTCTAATACCTTTGGTTGGAGAGAAGGTTTTGGAAGGGACGCCATTGACCAGGATGGAGAATAGGGCTGACGAAGTGAGATTCACAATCTAGGAGACCCAAGAAGGATCAAAACCAAAGGCTAGAAGGGTTGATTTCAAGTAGTTCCAACCAAGTTTATCAAAATATTTGGAAAGATCCAGTTTCAGAAGCATACTAGGAGACTTGGTCGATTGAAGTGAGTGGATTACTTCGTGTGCCATAATGATGTTGTCCAAGATCTGTTTTCCCTCCACGTACCCTGACTATTCCAGAGAGATGAATAATGGTAGGATAGGTTTAATACGCTTGGCTATGACCTTTGTGATGATCTTATAGATTGCATTGCAGAGTGAAATGGGTCGAAAATGAGTTGGGGAGGTGAATTTGTTCTCTTTTGGAATGAGAGTGATGAAGGTGGTGTTGAGGGCCTTTAGAACCTGACCATATTTTATGGAATCCTCTATGATCTCCCAAACTTCTTCACGGATGATATCCCAACAATGGTGGAAGAAGTCCGAAGTGAAACCATCGGGCCCTGGGGATTTTCCTATTGGGGTGTCCTTGAGGGCTTGATCAATTTATTCTTGGGTAATTGGATGCATCAAGGCCTCGTTCTATTCTTTGGTGATCTCCTTTGGAATGTTCTTGAGGATTGAGTCGATAGCTTGGGTGCGATCTATAGGGGGTTCTGAAAGAAGGGTCTTTTAGTAGGACATTAGTTCCTTCTATATGTCATCATGCTTTTGAATTTCCAGGCCTTGGTCCGAAACAAGGTGAGTAATGCGGTTAGAGTGGCAACATTGAAGCATCGATCTGTGGAAAAATTTGGTGTTTCTTTCCCCCTATTTGAGCCATTGGATACAAGATTTCTGTATCCAAAAAAATTTCTTCCAGTGCCCGGCTTTCTGCCAACTATTTGTTGAAAATGGATTCTTGTTCCTTTAGAGAATCGATGAATCCTTGTAGTATGATCTGTTGTTGAAGGTCTTGAATTTGCTGGTTGAGGAAATCCTGAGCATGGAAAATGTTTCCAAACGTGGATTTGTTCCAGAACTTTAATTTCTACTTGAGTTTTTTTAGCTTCTATTGAAATTTGTACATAGGAGTGCCTGTTGTGATTGCTGCTTCTTTCCACCATAGTTTTATGTTTTCTTGAAAGTCCGGGTGTGTCAACCATAATTTTTCAAAGCAAAAGGGTTTTCTGCCTGGGGTACCACTGATGTTTATCGCGAGAAGTATAGGCCAATGGTTCGATCCTGGAGTGTCAATCACAGTGGCATTCCAAGAGAGGCCATCCAACATGAAGGGTTATGAGATTAGGAAACTGTCTAATCTATAGGAGACATGTTGTGCCCCCGAGCGTCTATTGAACCAAGTGAAAGGTCCATTGTATGTATCTGCGTCAATGAGATTCAACAGGCCAAATATTCGTAGGAACTGTTCACTGTCATTTCCTAGCTGACGTGTACCCCCTCTTATTTTCCTCCATGCCTGTGATCATATTGAAATCTCCCCCAAGGATCCATCTCTGGTTGTCGATGTGATTAGAAATCCATTCCAAATGATGGAGGAAGACTTCCTTGTCTCCCGAGGTTTCAGGGCCATAGATTTTCATGATAAAGTATGGCTTGTTCGAACCAATGAGACAACAGGAGGCTGTGATGGTCCATTTGGAAGTGAAGAAACCTTCCATCAATACTGTGATAGGGTTCCAGTACGACAAGACCTCCCACTGCACATTTTTCATCGACTTCAACTAAATTAGCTCGTTTCCAACATTTTGAAAGTATTTTAGAGGCTTCCTCTCCCGCACATTTAGTTTCTTGCAGGAGAAGAATGTCCGACTATTCCATCATTATCCTTTCCCGGAGCAAGCATTGATTGCTTCATGTGTTGAGGCCCCTTATATTCCAAGACAACATCTTCATGAGGACGATGAGGGTTGGAGGGGAGGAAAAATATCCGAGATCAGGTAGATCTGGCCCAAGTTCACTAGGAAATTGCCCACATCTTGAATGAGTTGGTGTTTTGGTTTTCTGCCCCGTTTCTTCTCTTATTTGGTGGGTTTGCGCTATTATTTCGAGCTTCCTTTTTGTATTCCTAGATTTGAACTGGCGCAGGCTGATCGTCCTACTGTGGAGTTGAGGAAAACTTTGTGGACATTGCATAACTAATCCATAGATATGGTGTAGAGATGTTGTTTTCGGTAGGCCTGTTCAAGTTGTACCAAATCTATTCCTACCATCTCATGATCTTCTAGATATATGTCAGGGTCTCCTATTTCTGGCCCTAGATTTGCTGGAAGGGAGGTCTCTGAGTTGGGGTTTTGAGTGGATCCATGGGTGGGTGGATTGGGGTTTGGAGAACCCTAGACTTGTTTTGGGACTATGAGATTTGTTAGGGGGTCGGAGGGATTGATGGGATTTTCTGACGATGTCTAGAGGGCTTCGAAAGAGTTACTAGTTGAGGGTCCAGAGGGGTCTTGTGGAGGAATTTTTTTGGCCAGATGCCTGTGGTGTCCCGTGACTTGGGTGAAACTATCCTTGATTTTTTCAGGATCCTTAGGATTTGATTTATTGGCGTTGTTTAAGGGGAATTCATGGAAGAGATGGCCATGTTCGTGGAATTTCTGGCAGCGGAAGGGGATGTGCTCGTAATCTAAGGTTTGGGACCATTCTTCGTCCTGGTAGTCCAAGGTTATGGCTCTGGGGAGTGGTTTGGAGATATTCAAGTAAACATAAATTCATGCATAAGCAATGTACCTTTGTTGTTTTGTTTCCTCTGAATCTTTGACATAGATTCCAATCGTGTTGCTGATGCCTACGAGTATTTCGTCCAGCCAAGACTCTTGAGGTAGTGAGTATAGTCATAGCTAGACCGGTGCATGCATGAAGTCCTCCTTCTCTAGGCTCAATTTTTCCATCCAAAAATGAAGGAAAAGACCTGTCAAGTTGTAAAAGTATAGGCCTCCTTCGAAGATTCAGTTTCTGTCCTCCAGGTTATGCAGGACGATAGTGAAGAATCCATTTGATCAGAGATGGAGGTCATAGTGACCCTTGGGATTCCACCAATGCTGGATCCATTTAACTAAATCTTTTCTGATGGACAAAGTCCCATAAATTTTCCTATCAGGGCGAAATATTTCATGTATTGTTTCTGGTCTTCTATCCTTGGAGAGTTGATGGTATATTTGGGCGCAACAGGAGCCTGCAAAATGAGTTTTCCAGGTTCCCAAGTGTGAGCCTCTTTTGGATGGTTTGATTCAGGGTCAATCTCCATAGGTTTCTCCTTCGACATCTCATCCTCCCAAAGGATGTTTTTCAGTTCCGTTGGAAGCTAAAAGGCGGTCACTTGAAGTGCTTGAAGCCTTACTCATGGGCGATGATGAATATGTAAGAGTGGCTAGGAGGCCAGAAGCTGCTGCCAGGAGTCGCTCAAGAAGAGGGTCGATGTAACACACCCACTATCGTAATTTAAAAATTTCGGGGTTAGTCTCCCACAAATGAGAAATCTCCAGAAACCTGCATTAGCGAAATGCCAATCCTTGGTTCAATATCGGGATTCGGGGTTTCTAGTGTCAAAATTCATTCACCCCCAAGACTCGTGATCCTCTGAATTCCGACGCGCTCCCTACGCATTAGCTCTGTTGGTTCGGTTCCCGGTCCATAGGACCTGCTACCATATGTCCACAGTTCTATAGCTACCCATCGGGGTTTCGGGGTTTATGATGTCGCGTTGCACATGCCTTCGCAAATTCCGATCCTCCGATCCCCGATGCCACTTGGCGTTGACTCGCGGTCAAGATTGGTCTTCCGACACCTATCCCTTGTTCTGGCGCCTATGGTCCCCACTCCCTATGATGGCATGGAGTGACACCCGTCCTCCACTGGAGTGCTATGACTGTGGGACCGTCGCGTTTCGGGATTTTGCGACTCCTCCTGTCGTGAGTTTCTTGTCACTGAGAATCCCGAAATGCCGAACCCCGATCTCTTCAGGATCCTTGGACACGCGTCCCTCAGGTTAGCGGTTATGATCGCGTCGGGAAATCGCGGATCGCGATTCCTGTATGCAAGAGTTTCTTGCCTTTGGAAAACCTGATGCTCCAAATGCCGACTCGCCCAGATCTCCTGCCACGCGTCCTACCAAGATCAACGGTTGAGATCCTTTCCTTGGGATTTCGCGACTTATCCTGTCCCGTGTCTCTTGTCCTCGAGAATTCCGATTTCCCGATGTGTCAAATGCCAATGGCGCTCGATCTCTAACACCTGTCCCGCCGATGGACGGTCCAGATCTTATCGCTGTTTCGAGACTTGAGTGGCCCCGATGCCTGGTACCCCGGATCTACGAGACGGATGATCTCGTGACACGTGTCCCTCTCCAACCGGACGACTTAGATTTTCCCTCGGGATTTCGAGACTTTCGAAGTCCTGTTTCTCTTGCTCTCAGGATCTCCGATTCCCCGATTCCCGACTCTTCGGGATCTCTTGCCACGTGTCCCTTGGATCAACGGCCTATGATGGTGTCGGAAACTCGCATATCGCGGTTTCGTATTGCAAGGGATCATGTCCTTGAAATCCCCGATATGCCAAACTCCGACTCTCTGGGATCCTCTGCCACGTGTCCCTACTGTTTGGACGACTCAGATCTTGTCGGGGTTTTTCACTTGGATTTCCTCGAGCACTTGTCCATGGGAATGTCGATTTCCCGATGGAAAATATCCCGATCCCCCTCCGGATCTCCTGACACGCGTCACGCATAATGGACCGTCCAGATTCGATCGGGAAATCACGTATCGCGATTTCATTGTGCAACGGTTCTACACTCCTAAAATCTCCGATGAGTGAAATCCCGATGCCTCCCAGAACGCCGACACGTGTCCTGCCGAGATCAACGGGTAGGATACATTATCGGGATTTTGAGAACCACAAGGCCCCGATTATCAGACTCAACAAAACCCCGATGACCCTGTTATCCCGACGACTTCTCCGGGATGTTGACATGTGTCCTTCCGAGATCAACGGCTAGGACTCTTCCTCTGCACACTAGAGTTTAGCTCCGGTGCAACTCTTCCCGATCCAATGGTTTACGAGATTTCTACTCCAGATCTAATGGCTCAAATCACTTCCTCACGCACCTACCCCTGCGCTTAACCCCTGCGCAGCTTCTCCGGATCCAACGACTGACGGGTAATGTGAACCGAGATCTAACGGTCCAGATTCGTTCTTTTGGGTCTTGGGATTTACGATCCCAATTTCTCGTTGCTCACGATGAGAGAG
>ML806486.1:32804-72460 GCA_009831015.1 Picea engelmannii | reverse complement strand
TTGGTGGAAGTTAACGCCCCTTTTTCAAGGTGCCCTCCACCACCATCGTGGTCTCTTTTCCGCACATCCCCTCTCAGCATTTCTGCAATAAATTCAAACTATCATTTACATTCATTGACCTCTTCCTGCAGGTCCATTTACAAAACACATTCATACTTATGAGTTTTTCCATAGTCCTTGGCCAGTTCAATTATATTTACAATCTGGGGGAAACAAGGTGTTACAGTCGAGGTCCCACCTTGAAGTTCTCAGAAAGCATGATCTGTAAGCATCCCCTTGTTTTTCTTGGTTGCATTCCATATAAGATATACATGACCTTGACCATTCCATTTGATTAGCTCTTTTTCCTGTGTGGAAGGTGTGTATTTTTTCTTCCAAAGGTGCGCTCAGAGATCTTGAGGCCTTTTTAATCATCTCCACCAGATTTTTTCACTAAGGACCTTATTGAGGATAAACATATCTCTGAATCCGAGTCCCCCTGCATACTTTGGTCTGCACGATTTTTGCCAACTGACCAGAGCCAATTTGCGTCCATATTTGGTTCCTTTCTAGAGGAAGGGTTTATTTATGGATTTTGTATGTTTGGGAGATTGAAAGATCAAATTTTTATTGGGCCATGGGGTCTACCTTTTCCAAAAATGGATCTATCTCAGACGTATTAGATTGTCTCCACAAGGCAGGATAGAAAGACTTTTGGATCAAATCGAATCAAATGAAAGCGAATGAGAGGAATAGAAGGGAAATTCCATCAAGCAGAGGAGCAACTAAGAATTCCTATGCTCAACTTCAGATGAAAACATGCAGATCATTAAAAGACCAGAAACAAAGTGCAAAAACAAATTATATTCTTAATATTTCTTTTAATGATTAGATCAGGAAAAAACATGAATGGATTAACATAGTAAGAAAATAGTTACCCAGAGGAAAAACATCACTAGGGAGTCTAACACAAGTATCCTGCAGATACAATTTTTATTCCTGGAAAGTCATCTAGAAAATTACAATGTATCCCTTGTGGGGCATGAATCCTGAGCTCAACGATCAACCCCTGCACATTTTACTTATTAAAATAAATAAAACTGAATCTCCCTAGGCTCAGGAGGTCAAATTCAATCACCTCGGCCAAAAATAGAAGTAAAATTGTTGAAAATCTTGAACTGTCCTCCATAGATCTGGGCTGAATTTATGCAAAAAAGGGGTCCACTCAGACATATGTTTCTCCTCAACAGTGAAACCTGTGCACAATATGGAGGCGGTTATTATATATGAGCATGTTTTGGACAAAAACCTCCTTTGGTTTCTCCAAATTCGTCTCCATCTCATTGAAACAGCTCCCGCAAAATTAGGACTGCAACAGGAAAAGTCAGAAATCTAAAAACTAAGGCTGAAATATAGATTCGATTATCCCAAATGGTGGCACCTGTGAAAAAACTAAGAGAGGTTTTTGTTCTTCATCCCGTTACGGAGAAAAAAATCTCTCTATTTTTCAAAATTCGTTTTCGTTTGCCTGGAATATGCTTCGGAAGAAAACTGGTCAAAACTGGAGAAATGACGGTTTTGGAGAGGTAAGTGGTATGTCGGACCCCCCCGAGGTGGTAAGTGGTATTGGGAGGGGGGNAAGTGGTATTGGGGGGGGGGGGGGGGGTCCGATTTCACCTAGAGGTTACAAGTGTTCCTCCAATACCACTTATATTGGAACCCCCACCCTTGTTAAAGCTCGAAAAACACCGGGTGTTCGATTTAATTAGTGAGCGTTGATTTTTTTTACCTTGGGATATGTGCATAAGGTGCGCTTACATGTTAACTTTTTTGTTTTATTTATTACCTTTTTTGTTTTACATGTTTTCATTTTCATTTTTTGTTTTCTTTTTATTTTCCGTTTGGTTTATTTGTTATGTATTTTTTTAATATGTATATTAACTTGTATGTTTATTATTTTATATGTTTTGTTTATTGTTTGTTAATTAATTTATATGTTTTATTAATTGAATTAGTTTATATTTGTTTTATTAAATTTATGTTTTGTGTTTTTTAATTTATATGTTTAATAGTTTAATTTCTTAGTTAATGTTTTAACTTAATAAACTAACCTAAGTATTAACTTTACACAAACTAACTTAGCTATTAATTATTAATTAATTTATTATTAACAAGTCTAATCTAACTACTAACCTAATGTTTTTATCCTAGGGTGGTTTATTGCAAATGTAGGGACAAATATGGCGAAGGGGAGCATAAGTGAAGGATGAGGGAATGGAGGGCACAACAAGGTGACAGAGGATCGGGTAGGGTGATGAAGGATCGGGCGAAACATATGGAGGGGAAAACAAAATCAACCAAGTCCAGGAAGATAGATGTCTTCATCACATGGGTTATGCCAAATAGAAACTGAAGACTCAGGTTACCTATAATTATAGGATCCCAACATAGGCTCCACCTGGATATGGAAGCTCTTTCGGGAGGTGTCAAGAACCATTGAACTCTGAACATGAAAACCAATGCTTTATCCATTGGGTTGATCCCAACATCTTATTTTGCAACCTGTACCTGTTTTGATATTTCAACTGAAACCAAATCAAAATGAACACTGCTGAAAAAGAGATGCTCGAAATGCTGAGCTTATTCACACTATCCTATCCTAATCTACCGCAATCACTGCTCAACTAGGTAATAGAAAAATGCCAATGCAGCCAATCCAACAATTGATCTAATAACTCTTTTCTTCCATTGTCTTTGATAAAACTAAGAAATAAGTCCGTTACTCATGCTTGAGATTAATTTCCAGCCTGGTCTTCACCGCAGAGGATTTGATAAACCTGAACAATAGGAAAAATACTAGAAATGGAAAAGGATCATGTATTGAAGAATTTCTCCATATATGTATTTACATGATCAATATAGGCTTGGCCCATCCTTTGATTTTCAACTTCAAACAATTCAACATCCTGACTTGATTTTTCACCTATGTCTTTTGTGTCCTCCAACACTTCTTTAAATGAATGCAAATGATCTGATGGGATTTGTGGTGATCCTCCTACTGAACCAAGCAATGAAGATGATTGTCTAATTATATCACAATCATAGATGTTTTTCAATCCATAAATGAATGTCAAAACAGGCTCCTGACTACATATATCATCTAAAATTGCTGCTATGGGATCCTGAAAGGATTGACAAGATTGCTTCATTGATTCACATGATGGGTTCCAGATTTCTATGTATTTATCCTTCAACATTTGTTCAAGAGTCTCCTTCAATATTTGAAATGAATTATAATCTAATGGTACATAATTACATTCCACTGATTCAAATCTTGTTTCGATCTCTGGACTTCCATCTAGACTTTGAAAATCAAGGGAAATTAGTGACTGTGATTTTGGGTCTAAAATAGGTCCCATGTCATCAATGACGTCCTTTACTAACTCATGAGAAAATTTTCTGTCTTCACTATTTACAACTTGCCTAGAGTTTCTTTTCAGAAATTGAAAAGATGAGAAACATAAGGGCAAATATTTTTCCCTTACTTTGAAATTTTCTGCATTTTACTCATTGCTGCCATGATTGTTGGGTAGAGGTTGATTGCCATATCTGATCTGTAACTGATATTATTCCTGCCAACGACATGCTGTTGATTGTTTCGAGCAGTCAACATCTTTTTCAGCCTCATAATCATCATCATAATGATCACACTTGGGTAGATTATCTAGGTAAGAAATGTTATCCAACATGCACATCATATCAGTTGGTTGTTCCTCTGCAAGTTGAGATGGAACTTCATCTTTGACTGTGTTGGGAATTGAATACATGAAAGAATCATGATCCAAACCATGGTACCAAGGATGAGCTGCAAAGTGTTTATGGACATTGATCCTTGTCTGTTCTGGAACTATTGGCACATGCAGTCTTTGAACAACACATTTATCTTTCCTACTAATCGTTTGCATCATATCTTTTACAGTGTTTGTCAGGACATCTAGTTTCATTTCTAGAGATGTCATCTGTTCATTTTCCATTCTCTCTTTCTCTTTCTCCCTTAGCTTGGACCTTTTTTTTAGCAAGTTAGATTCCACATCAACTGCAATCTTTTGCATTTCTTCAAGGGTTGCAATGTTCCGTTCTCTTAATTGGAATGTCATCTCAGGATCAAAGGCATCTAGGTAATGCAAGTGAGATGATCCTGGGGGTGGCCTTATATCAGCAGGCATTGCATGATATACCTTATTAAACCTTGCAGAAAACCACTGTATTGTTTCTCCTGGATGTCTTTTTAAATGGTCATACTCTTCTAGGATGAGAAAGACATTTCTCATGATCACCCATCGATCTAGGAAAACTTGCATAAATTGACAAAAATTGCTGATGCTTGCAGCTGGAAGGTTCTTAAACCAATCTTTAACTTTACCTAGCAATGATAGGGAAAACATCTTGATACAAACATCGTTTTCTTCCACCTCAAATAGATCAAGAAAATCCTCAAGATTTTGAATGTGTTTTTCTGCAGTGATATTCACATTTTCCCCATCAAACCTGGGAAGATTCTTGCTATAATTGGCTATGAGATCATGAAGAAAGGGAGGCAAAAACAAAGGCTTGTATCTGTTTGGGACTTTCACATGTATAGGAGGTAAAGCAAGGGGATTATAACTAGATGGAATTTTAACCTGTGAGTCTGGAATTTTTACATATGTATCAGAGATTTTCACATCTGTAGGAAATAAAGCATGAGGCTTATGTCTATCAAGGCTTCCTATAGGTATTTGAGTATGTACCAGAGCTATGGGAATGGGCTCAATCCTTTGAGGCTCTTTAGGTTGAAAATGATCATTATGAGTTTCAACAATATACTCTGGACCAGGATCATGATAAGAGAGGAAGTAATTACAGATGAAGCCAATAATGTCATGAATACAATTTGAGCTTGAGTACACGATCTTTCCAGATTTCTTTGTCATGTTTCAGGTTCTTCCTCCTGTGGAGTCTTTGAATTGAAACCGATTTGGAGCTGGTTGGATTCGCCAGGTGAATGATCCCAGCCTTCTTGCGTCTGGTCACTGTCCACCATCAATGATCAGATCTGGAACTTGAAGTGAACTACTGGAGAAAGTTCCCCATTATGGTCTCCATTCTATTAGCACTCTGTAATTTTCCCAAGGCTGTGGAGGCAGTCACATAGGAAACATCAAAACCACTTCGAGTCTTGGATCTAGCCCTCCAAGACTCAGAGAGGGATCTCTCTGTCAAATTTAGATTTGTTTGAAATAGGATATTAGGCTAGTTATGCAAAACATGGGTTTGTTTGTGGATTTGGTATGTTTGTGAGATTGAAAGCTCGAATTTTCATTGGGCCATGGGGTCTACCTTTTCCAAAAATGGATCTATCTCAGACATATTAGATTGTCTCCACAGGGCAGGATAGAAAAAATGTTGTATCAAATTGAATCAAATGAAAGAAAATGAGAGGAATATAATGGAAAGTCCATCAAGAATATGGGCAACTAAGAATTCCTATGCTTAACTTTAGATGAAAACATGCAGATCATTAAAAGACCAGAAACAATGTGAAATAAAATTTTGTGTTCTTAATATTTCTTTTAATGATTAGATCAGGAAAAAACATGAATGGATTAACATAGTAATAAAACAGTTACCCAGAGGAAAAACATCACCAGGGAGTCTAACACAAGAATCCTGCAGATACAATTTTTATTCATGGCAAGTCATCCAGAAAATTACAATGTATCCCTTGTGGGGCATGAATCCCGAGCTCAACGATCAACCCCTGCACATTTTACTTATTACAATATATAAAACCAGATCTCCCCAGGCTCAGGAGGTCAAATTCAACCACCTCGGCCAAAAATAGAAGTAAAATCGTTGAAAATCCTAAACTGTCCTCCATAGAACCGGGCTGAATTTCTGCAAAAAAGGGGTCCACTCAGACATCTATTTTTCCTCAACGGTGACACCTGTGCACAATATGGAGAGGTTATTGTATATGCGAATGTGTTGGAAACAAACCTCCTTTGGTTTCTCCAAATGCGTCTCCATATCGCTAAAACATCTCTCGCAAAATCAGGATTGCAACAGGAAAAATCAATAATCTGAAAAATGAGGCTGAAAGATAGCTTTGATTATCCCAAATGGTGGAAACTGTGCAAAAAATGAGAGATTTTTTTGTTATTCATCCCGTTACAGAGAAAAACCTCTCGTTTTTTCAAAATTCATTTTCATTTTCCCGGAATCCGCTTCGGAAGAAAACTGGTCAAAACTGGAAAAACGACAGTTTTGTTAAATTGGGGCTAGAGGGCGGTTTTGGAGAGGTAAGTGGTATGTCGGACCCCCCTGAGGTGGTAAGTGGTATTTGGAGGGGGGGTCTTATTTCACTTGGAGGTGACAAGTGTCCCTCCAATACCACTTATATTAGACCCCCCGCCCTCGTTAAAGCTCGAAAAGCACCGGGGGGGGTTCGATTTAATTAGTGAGCATTGATTTTTTTTACCTTTGGATATGTGCATAAGGTGCACATTATGTTTTGTTTTATTACGTTTTAACTTTTTTGTTTTATTTATCACCTTTTTTGTTTTACGTGTTTTGATTTTTGATTTTTGTTTTCTTTTTATTTTTCGTTTGGTTTATTTGTTATGTATTTTTTTAATATGTATATTAACTTGTATGTTTATTATTTTATATGTTTTGTTTATTGTTTGTTAATTATTTTATATGTTTTATTAATTGAATTAGTTTATATTTTTTTTATTAAATTTATGTTTTGTGTTTTTTAATTTATATGTTTAATAGTTTAATTTCTTAGTTAATGTTTTAACTTAATAAACTAACCTAGGTATTAACTTTACCCAAACTAACTTAGTTATTAATTATTAATTAATTAATTAATAATTAACTTATTATTAACAAGTCTAATCTAAATACTAATCTAATGTTTTTATCCTAGGGTGGTTTATTTCAAATGTAGGGACGAAGATGGAAAAGGGGAGCATAAGTGAAGGATGAGGGAATCAAGGGTACAACAAGGTGACAGAGGATCAGGTAGGGTGATGAAGGATCGGGTGAAATAGATGGAGGGGAAAACGAAATCAACCAATTCCAACAAGCCAGATGTCTTTATCACGAGGGTGATGCCAAATATAAACTGAAGACTTGGGTTACCTATAATTATAGGACCCCAACAGGGTGAAACCCAAGAGTTGTGTAATATGGAGTTGAATCTGGATGGGCATGTTGAAGAAGAAGATTTGGGAATTAGAAAGGTTTACTTCCATGCTCTAAGCATCACATAAAAGGTTGATCACAAAGAAAATTCAGAGAGCTTCTCATACTATGGGGAGTCCCATTAAGATGATGTCATCTGTGAACTAACTGTGCGAAATGGGCGGGGAGATTCCATGGGGGGTGAGACCAGAGAGAAAGTGATCGATGATGGCAGATTTATTGGCTCGACTCAAGCCTTCCGCCATTAGGATAAAGAGAAAGGGAGAAAGTGGATCCCCTTGTCTAATACCTCTGGTTGGAGAGAAGGGTTTGGAAGGTACGTCATCGACCATGATGCAGAACAAGGATGATGAAGTGAGATTGACAATCCAGGAGACCCAAGAAGGATCAAAACCAAAGGCTAGAAGGGTTGATTTCAAGTAGTTCCAACTAAGTTTATCAAAAGCTTTGGAAAGATCCAATTTCAGAAGCATACCAGGAGACTTGGTCGATTGAAGCAAGTGGATTACTTCGTGTGCTAGAATGATGTTGTTCAAGATCTGTTTGCCCTCCACGTACCCTGACTATTCCAGAGAGATGATGAATGGTAGGATAGGTTTAAGACGCTTGGCTATGAATTTTGTGATGAGCTTATAGATCACATTGCAGAATGTAATGGGTCAGAAATGAGTTGGGGAGGTGACTTTGTTCTCTTTTGGAATGAGAGTGATGATGGTTGCATTGAGGGCCTGTAGAACCTGCCTAGATTTTCTGGAATCCTCTATGATTTCCCAAACCTCTTAATGGATGATATCCCAACAATGGTGGAAGAAGTCCGAAGTGAAACCATCGGGCCCTGGGGATTTTCCTAGTGGGTTTCCCTGAGGAATTGATCAACTTCTTCTTGGGTAATTGGATGTGCCAAGGCCTCATTCTATTCTTTGGTGATCTCTTTTGGAATGTGATTGAGCATTGAGTCGATAACTTGGGTGTGATCTATAGGAGGTTTTGAAAGAAGGGTCTTGTAGTAGGACATTAGTTACTTCTCTATGTCAGCATGCTTTTGAATTTCAGGGCCTTGGTCCAAAACAAGGTGAGTAATGCGGTTTGAGTGGTGACATTGAAGCATCTATCTATGGAAAAATTTGGTGTTTGTTTCCCCCTCTTTGAGCCATTGGATACAAGATTTCTGTCTCCAAAGAATTTATTCCAGTGCCCATCTTTCTGCCAACTATTTGTTGAGAATGGATTCTTGTTCCTTTAGAGAATCGTTGAAGCCTTGTAGTATGATCTACTATTGAAGGTATTGAATTTGCTGGTTGAGGATTTCCTGAGCATGGAAAATGTTTCCAAACGTGGATTTGTTCCATAACTTTAATTGTTGCTTGAAGTTTTTTTCGATTCTGTTAAAATTTGTACATAGGAGTGCCTGTTGTGATTGTTGCTTCTTTCCACTAGATTTTTATGTTTTCTTGAAAGTCTGGGTGTGTTAGCGATAATTTTTCAAAGCGAAAGGGTTTCTTGCCCAGGGTACCACCAATGTTTATCAAGAGAAGTATCTGCCACTGGTCCGATCCTGGAGTGTCAATCACAATGGAATTCCAAGAGAGGTCATCCAACATGAAGGGTTATGAGATTAGGAAATGGTCTAATCTACAGGAGACATGTTGTGCCCCCAAGCGTCTATTGGACCAAGTGAAAGGTCCATTTTCTGTATCTACGTCAATGAGATTCAACAGGCCAATGATTTGGTGGAACTTTTCACTGTCATTTCCCAACTGACGTGTATCCCCTTGTTGTGAGGGAAATCTCCTTATAGACTATCAAATAGGGTTAGACTTTGCATGCATATATGACCTATAGAAAATCTACTTTCTACCCTCATCCCCAAACTTAAATCCCATTTCTTTTTAGTAAATGTATGGCTAGATCAACCTACCTCGTTCCGGGCGTTCGATGTCGATCCCTTGTTGCACTTGATCACTTGTTCGTAGTTCTCCTTTCCAATGCTGACCTGCATACAAGACAGGCAATGACTACACATGCATATTACCTATAGACTAACGGGTTAGAGATTCAAACATGTACTTAAAAAATTATGAATAACTCATGAATTGGGATGGGAAAAACATTTTCTTTATTACTTTGAATGAGTCAACTTACAAAAAACTGATACCGGCCACTGCTCTGCGAACCTGATCCTGGGCTCCTCTTCAACTTCCCTCCAACGTCTTTTCTTTGTATCTCTTCTGGCACAAGGAAGGCTAAAGGGTTGGGACAATGGGAATATGCAAATGGGCAGAGTTTCTTTGCTATCTTTTTCCTTCTCCAAATGGGCCCCTATCCCTTCTTTTATAGGCTAGAAGAAGCTAGGTATTTGGACGAACCCTTGGCCATGAATGGCTGGGAGTTTCAGTTAACTCACCCAGAGATGTGTGTTCCGTCGACAACTTTCCTTTTTTCATGATTTTGTCGGTCCACGCGGGCTGTTTTAGGTCAGCTAGCGTGTACACGCGTGCAGTATTGGAGTAGGGCATGTGGGCCCTTATAAAAGAGGTTTTTTAAAGAGTTTCTCAACAGTGCTTTGGCAAAGAAGGGATATTAGATGGCCTGATGCCAGGTAAGCATGTATGGTGAAATTTAGGGTTATAACATATGCCCCCTAATGTGTGAGGTTAGAAGAGAAAATGATGGCCGAAATACATTACCAATCTTTATTGATGTGCCGAATGATTGAGCCCAAGGATCAGGAACCGGGAGGCGCCGTCTGCAAAATAAAAAATGTCTCACCGAGGCGGGCATACCCATGCTCGGGATAAAATAGAATCATGGCTACCAATCAAATACATTGTAGATCCATGTCATATAACTATTTAAACAATAGCTACGAACAATACACAACAGAGCTACATCTCGAAATAAAAAAGATATACATATAGAGTATCCATCTTCTAGAAGCTGATACGGCCTGATGGCTGGAGATGAGGTCTTCAGAGCTCGAGCAACTACTTCAAAATCTTCAAAACTCGGGTAGGAGTGTAATATGAGTGTACGACTGCACTACCCAGAGGTCTTCGATGGCTCGTCGGTCATGGAATTGATGATCAGACTAAAGGCTTCATTGATTTCGAACAAGGACTTGATTGGACATTCAGGATGGCTAGGTATGAGGGAAAGAGACAAATTGCAGAGGGGCCGAATCAGGCTTGGTGACAACTTCCCTTGGACAATAGCACAACAAATTATGAGACTCAGGCAACATGTCATTAATCATAAGTATACGAAGCAGGAGGCAACGCAAACTCTCCATATGTTTGGAAGGATAACCAAACAGTGGAGGACACAACTCTATATAGCGAGAACAACTTTCTAAGGCCGTCCTACATCCCATAGTTCGATGAACAAACAGACATATGTGCTTTATCCAAGGGTGACTCATTATGCTGCCAATAAAGAAAATACTTTCCCCTTCCTCTTTTTGGGGTATATTTGATTTTTATGTCTTTTTCAATAATTTTGGGAAAAATAATAAAGGAATATTACGTTACAATGGAGGAACGAGTGTTGCAAACATACAAGTCCAAGGCACAAGGACAAGACTGATGTTCTAGTATAATGATACTCGGGAAAAATCCTCCGGGGGCCAAGGGTGTTAAGACACAAAAGCAAATTGTTACAAGGCTGGCGTATAAGGTATGCAAATGTGGTTAACAAAACACACAATGGTAACATTCTTCGATGTAAGTTTAATGAGCCCAGAGAAGGTAAGCTCGGTGGTTTTTCATATTTAGAGAGTCTGAAAAAACATAAAAGGAGACTCCATTGGGGTACCTTTTTCGAAGATAGTCTAGTCGGTTTGAAAAAGGGATAAACTAACACTGACAAGACATCTATTCAAAACCATTTTAACGAGTGTGACAAGGACAAGATCACTCGACCATTTTTTCATTTTTAAGGAGTCTGAAAAAATCTTAACGATGGACTCTGCCAGGAATGTTCTTCTGGACCAATTTAACAAGTGTGAAAGAATAAGGTCACTCGACGATCTTTTCAATTTTAGGGAGTCTGAAAAGAGCTTAACTATGGACTCCATGGGGGTTCCTTCTTCGTAAGTTTAGTCCCTCAGGCCCGAAAAAGGGAGAAAATTATACCTGAGAGTACTCTTCTATAGAGCTGAAGTTCCATAGAGTATACCTTTGTTCGTACAGTTAACCTTCCAGACCGAAAAAGGGGTAAAATACCGCCAGACAGACGCGACTTCAAATTTCAGTTTAACGAGCATGAAAGGCCACAAGATCGCTCGACAATATTTTCATATTTAGAGGGTCTGAAAAGGGCTTAAAAGAAGACCCATTATTTTTTGGGAGTCCTGAGGGTGAGGTCAAGAGTGAAGAAGAATCATGCAAATGAGGCTCAAAATCGTATTCAAGAAAAACTACAAGGACTCCCGAGCCTACAGTGTTTTAGAGATAGCATGAATACCATAATGCAACTAGGATCTACCTAGGGCATCCATGTTCCGGTAAGCTCTACCACCAAGTTGTGACACTTCTAAAGCAGAGATGATGGTTCCATGTCACAACCTGATGGGATCGATCTTATGGCAAAGGAAAAAGACAAGAAGATACAAAAATCAGGGTAGAAACCTAACCTATATGTTCCATTTGATCGTCGAAATTTTTTTCCACGGACCGTAAAAAAATACTCAAAACTAAAAAAAAACTGTCCCAATACCCGATCAAATCCCTTCTATGCAACTCCTGAATCACTCTAAATGTTTTTTGGTATAAAGAAAATGATAAGGGATGTAACACACCCACTACAACATAATAAATTTTTTTCTTTTCCTCAAGGGACAGAATCCACGAAGTCCTACGGGGGCCTAGCGCAGGCTAGTTCTTCCCTGTTCACCTCCCAGTGATCGTGGGTTAGGACCACATGCCAAACAAACCAGGAGCCTTTTCATGTTTCGCGACTCAGCGATACAAGTGAGTCCAATCTTAAAGGTAGAATGGTGAGAGGGCTCCGGAATGAAACCTTGGCCGTAGATCTGGGCGCGCAGATTCTAGCCATCCAGATCTACCCACTGCTTAACGACAAAGAACTAGCTCCCTTTCTTTAGTCCCTATCTCGATAGGACCACATACATGCCTAAATGCAAGCGCCTTTCACAACTCGCGACCTCGCGAGTCGAAGACCCTCGAATTTTCTTCACCAATCGCCGATACTCGAGATTTTGATATGGTATGGCCCCTCCTTATTAGTGCTCTCCACGCGTGACCACCGACTAGGGATAACTACTAGCCTTGCTCACAACTTGCAAGTTCACGATTTGAAAGGTTGAACCTCTGGGCCCTTCTTTTACAACACCCTGAGATGTGAAAGTCAGATAAGGTTCGACTCCTTCCGGGCTTCTCGGAACTCATAACTTTGCAACTTGAGTTGTTGGGCCTTTGTGCTCCTTTCTTACGAGAACCCGAAGTACGAGAAGTCAACAAGATGTTGACTCCCGTTTCAAACGACACGTGTCCACAACCTGTCACCATTTCTCCCTCTCTATGGGCATCTTATCGTCACACCACCTGTCAACCACATGGTTCCCACCAAGCAAACATGCCACATGTTGCACAAGCTCTCGCAACTCGCAAGCTCGTGACTTCTACAGTGGAAAATGATTCCCCTCAACCTTCAAGACCCCGATATGTGATATGGCGGGGAGGTCCTTACTCAATGGTTGCTCCTACTTCTCGCTATTCGGGACTTCGCAACTCCAAGGGTTCGGTATTCCACCTCCAAACTCACGAACCCCCAATATGCGATGTATCGAGACGTCAGATCCCACGACTGTCTTTCCTCTTTGATCAACGACCCAGATCACATCGCGATCTCACGACTCGGGACTTCGTGACTCCAAGAGCCTAGTCTTCCACCTCCAAACTCATGAATCTCTGATACGCGATGTATCGAGACGTCATATCCCACGACTCTCTTTCCTCTTTGATCAACGACCCAGATCACATCGCGATCTTGTGACTCGGGACTTCGTGACTCCAAGAGCCTGGTATTCCACCTCCAAACTCACGAATCCCCGATACATGAAATGGTCATATCTCTGCCACATGTCCTCCAACATGGATGGTCCCGATGTCTTCGAGACTTTTGGGACGTAGTCGAGTTCACTCTCCCACCTAAGTAAAGGTTAAGATCGATGGCTTATAGAGCTCCGATGGGTCCCTGGGATCTATGGTCCCGGATCCCATCGCTATTTGCAAAGGCTTAAAGGGCGAGGTGTTAACGCCTACGCTCCTTCTCTAGATCCGTCGGTGTTGACAGGCTTGGGGTATTCTTGAAAGGATTCTGGCCGTTCATTTACCAAGCGATAGGGTATTTTCTTTCTAAATTTGAACTCGCTATCCCTTCTAAGCTTGAATCACGAAGTTCAAACTCTCAGAGCTTCAGGCTCCCATGACCCCGAGACCTTAGAAAGCTACTATTTCTTGCATAAGGGTTCCAGACCCAGATTGCATGAACCCTCAGATGGTTCTCAAGAAATTATCCATGATCTTAATCGAGTCTCTGGTAAGGTTCAGTACGGTTACAAGGTTTATGGGGTAATTCTCGGAAAAGAGTATTCTCAAGGGGCCTTCCCAGAATATTACGAGAAACTAAGCAAATAAGACGATTCTCGGTGGTGTGAACTCATGTCCCAGACTTAATCATTTTTGCAGAAAACAACTATGGCATGTAAGAATATACAGGCATCCATTCTATCAAATCAAACGTTAGGTAAACACTTCTATTCAGAACTATTTACAAGCACATAAAACTGAACATGCGATTATGGCATTAACTTCAAATAACACTTATCAGAAATAACACCAGAGGTGATGCAAATGATGAGAGGGGTGCTTGTTTCCACCCAACCGTAGGCTCAACGATTCCGATAGGATTTACCACTAGCCACCCCCGAGCTGAGACCACGATGCTTCCAGAATGCATCTCTATTTTCCAGTGACCGAGAACGAGGGTTACTCTCCCCCTTCTCTGCTATCACTCACTCTGTATTTTCCAGAGTTCTCTTCCTCCCCTCGCGTCTTCCCCCTCCGTGATTCTTCCTCACGCATTTCCACTCTTGTGAGGTTGCGTGTGGTGCGATTTCCCTCGCGGTGGTCAGGCCCAAGGCTCCTACGGATGGGCGGTTCACTTCCCCCATCCCTCATTAATTCCTGAGGAGCCATCTACCTACCAACCTGCGAGTAATTTATTTCGGGCCAACGAGCCACTCTTGGTTCTCCAGTCCAGTGAAGTCCAAATATGGTATTGGTTTTGGTGGAAGTTAACGCCACCTTTCCAGGTGCCTTCCACCACCTTTCTCCAACCATCGTGGTCTCTTTTCAACACATCCCCTCTCAGTAGTCCTGCAGTATATATATACATATTCATAATATTATTCACATTCATCGACCTTTTTCACAAGGTCCATTCACATCACACATTCACATTTTTGAGTTTGCCACAATTCTTGGCCAGTATAGTTGTTTTTTACAAACTTGGGGGAAACAAGGTGTTACAAGGGAGGCCAAAAAAAGTGACAAAAAGAGGCCAAAAAGTCTATAAATAGAAGCTGGTAGCTCATTATCACCATTGCTGATTTGGAAATTGATTCTGGATCCAAAAGACCCCCTTTGATTAAAGTGGTGATTCCGGGAGCTACAGTGGACGAAACGAATTTCTGTCTGGACCAAGTAAGTACAAACTCCCTTATCTTGCATTTTATGTCTTTATTTATGTATTGGGTTTCATTTTTTAGGGGGGCGTCGACCTTTAAAAATTCATCTCTAGGTCCACACGGGCCGTCTCAGGACAGGCCGCGTGTACACGCGACTATCGCTATTACAACATGCGTGGGCACCCTTATTGAATGAAAAAGACTTCAAAATCAAGGTTTAACCCTCCTGAACCTTGTTGTTTTGCAAGATGTATGTCCATTGGAGAGAAAGAGAGCATGAAGAGGTGAATGAGTTGGTCGGGGAAGACCCCAATGCTGTGGCTACTTTGATGCAGTGTGGGTTACTCAAGTTTTTTCTATTTCCTTTCATGAGGGCACAACCTAGGCTATTGAATGCCTTGGTTGACTACTGGCATCCGGATGTAGAGGCATTCATGTTAGAGGGGCAATCACTGGTGCCCACGGTCGAGGACATTTAATTTTTTACTGACCTCTCTAGGAGAGGGGAACCAATCAATTTCTAGACTTTTCCTACGGGGCCACATAACATAGTGGAATTGAAAGGTCTATACTGTGAAACTGATACAGACCGCTCGAGCACGCAGGTGACCAGAAGCAAGATCACTAACTTATCACCACAGGCTGAATTACTGGTTCTGCGGCTCTACATCAGGCATCCCATGCACAGATAAACTGTGCAGTCCAGTGCTTAAATGCACAATTTTTTGATTGGAGTACCACTTTGCTTGAGTGTATGAAGAGGCAATTGACATATTGCCATTTGCGGACACATAGGAACTTTGGGTTCGGGACCATTCTGTGTTCGTTCTTTTTTGAGAGAGTTTCGAGTTTTAGTCCTCGAGTAGTGGTACTAGGACATCAAGCCTCTCTTCTTGCTGTGTGTATATGGGTAGTACTACTGCCACGACAGGGTGGTGGAAGGACCAATGAGTCCTTCGATGATGACTTTTTTGCATGGTTGTCACGACAGATCCCAGTTATAGAGGACTACCCCTATGCCGGGATTGATTTTTCGAGAGACCTGAAGATACCAGTACCTCTTGGTGAGGAGCGAGGGGAGATGGGTAAGTCTCCACCTTTGTAGGTTTTTTGTTGTATATGTAATTTTTATGTTGCTTTGTTATATATATCATTTTTTTGTTATGCCATAGTTTTTGACGGATATGGGTTCATTGTGTGTATATGTGGGACTAGTGCGACCCGCTAACTATGTGAGGAACAAGCGTCGTCCTTGGCCACGGGCCACACCTGCCACCGTAGGGGGACCAACAATAGCAGGATATCTTCCAGCCAAGGAGGCTGAGAGAGTATTGAGATGGGTCGAGCATAACTTTACTGCGCTCACTCTCATGGTCTCGATGGCAGAGATTGAGGACCTTCCACCATCTATGCAACCTCATGTAGTGGGGGCACCACGGACGTGGGTCCGATTGTTTCGGAGTTTAGCTAATGCTGTGGATCAGTATAACAAGGCCCATATGCCTTGACTTTAGCTAGACATTTTGACGTGCCACGTTCACTACTTGTATATAGTTTTTGAGGGCATAAGCTCTGTGATTCGTTATTGGTCATATTTTTGAGCCGCTTGCATCCATCTATGTACTCTGGTTACTTTATGATATTATATATGTTTTTTTGGTCTTTTGTGTCTTATGGATCATGTGTGCAAAAACATATTTACATGCTTATGTTAATGTTCTTTCATATGTGTGCAACATGCCAATCTAAAATTTGATTAGCTAGAGTATCTGTAACTTGGTTTAATCTCCTAGGAACATGAAAATATGTAATATAATCAAAGTTTCGTTCTAAGAGATAGACCCTAAGGAATCGTCGGTGTAAAGTTGGATCATGAACCCGGTACACTCTGTTTAACTGAGACACAACCAGTTGAGTGTCTAGATAGACCCGGAGATGAGAGATACCCAATGACAAAGCGTCACGAAGCAACTCAATAACTACACTATACTCGACAACATTATTTGTGGTGTCACCTAAGCATATCCCTCCGGAAGATAATAACTGGCCTTGAGGTGTAAAGATTACCCAAGCTGCGGAGGCAAGCCTCCGAGTGTGCCGACTAGTACCGTATTCATACCCAACAAACACCTTGGACTCACTTGACTTCTGCCACAGTGATGAAAGATAGTATCAATGACACGTCCATAATACTAAAAGAAACTAAAAAGGTAATAGTACAAAGACTATACATATGTTACAAAAAATTACCCACAGTGACCTGCCTATGAGTAATACTTCTTGAGGTAGAGCCCGTTTCTAGGCTCCACCAAAGCATTCCCTTCAAAATCAACCAGATGATAAGCACCCTTTTTTAAAACCTCTTTTATGATGAAAGGTCTGAACCACATGGGTTTGAATTTTCCTACCCCTAGGGGGTCCTTATCTTGGTCATAGACCAGAACAAGATCGCCTTCAGAGAAAACCCAAGGACAAACAGACCTATCATACTGACACTTGACCTTATGATTGTGAGCCTCATTGGCTAGGGCCACATCACGACGTTGCTCATTGAGCTGCTCAAGGTATACTAACCATTCTTCAAGTGGAGAAGTGTCTGGCAATAATTGTACTGCCAACTTTAGAGACAGGATTTGACATTCGATGGGCAAGACTACCTCCAGCCCGTAAACGAGTTGAAAAGGTGAGAAACTGGTTGCAGTCTTAACAGATGTTCGGTAAGCCTATAGTGTCGAGTATAACATCAAATGCCAATTTGACTTGGCTGAGTTGATAGTTCGTTGTAGAATGGTCTTAAGAGTTTTGTTTACAACTTCCACCTGACCATTTGCTTGGGGGTAGTAGGGTGATGAATGTTCTTTCCATAACCCAAGCTTTGATGTTAACTCAGTCATCATTTGGTTCTGAAAGTGGATTCCATGGTCAGTGACAATCTCCCTCGGGATGTCGAACCTTGCTATTATCTGATTGAATAAAAAGAGAGTTGCAGTCTCTCCATCATCTTTAAACGTTTGCATAACTTCGACCCACTTTGTGAAGTAGTATACAACTATGATGATATAGTGGTGCCCCCTTGTTGAAGGAGGGTTGCAAGTAGTGTAATCAATCCCCCACTTGGTGAAGGGACCAACTGTGATGACATGAAACATGGGAGCGGGATGTGCCCTCATCTTCTGAGAGAAGATTTGGCATGGATGACACTTCTTGACCGATTCGATACAATCTTTGATAAGTGTCGGCCAGAAGTAACCTGCTCGTAGAATCTTTTGGGCTGTTTCCAACCTAGACAAATGACCGCCACAAGATATGGTATGGCAATTGTTAAGCACGATAACTACTTCCTCATGAGTGAGACATCGACGTAGGATGTAGTCTACACCTCTCTGATACAATGTATCATCGATTATGAGGTAATTCTTAGCTTGATGGCGTATACATTGACGTTCATCACGAGAAGCAGAGGTGGGGCATTTCAAAGTCTGGAGATAGATAAGTATATATCCATACCAGGGATCCGAAGATGTGATCAAAAACATATCTCCCCGGATAGGCGATTCTTCAGGCACAACGTCACCTGACTCAACCGGAAGTTCCAAAATAAGTTCTGCGAAGACTAGTGACTTTTTGGACTTTGCTGAAACGAAGTCTAAGTCAAACTCCTGGAGGATGACTATCCATCTACTAATTTTTCTGCCTATTACCTGTCATGTCAACATGTACTGGAATGGATTCACGACAACAATGATGGTGGTCTTGCGAAACAGAACATAATGATGGAACCGTTGAACAGCATGAACTGCTACCAACACAAGTTTTTCGATGTGAGAATAATTGAGTTCCGGTCCTACAAGCCCTCGTATCAGGTAATAGATCACGTATTCTGAGAACAAGTCATCTTCCTGAACTAAAACCATTCCAATGGTTGATTCTACTGCAGCCAGATATAATAAGAAATATTTGTTATAGTTAGGTGGTCGGAGCAGAGGGGCAGTTGTGAGGGCGTGTTTTAATGCGTCGAAAGAGCGTTGAGCAACATCGTCCCAGTAAAAGGGAACATCTTTCTTCAGTAAGCGCATAAATCCCTTGGTGATCTCGGCATAGTTGGCGATGAAGCGTCATAAAAAGTTTGCCTTACCTTGTAGACTCTGAAGTTGAAGGATTGTGCATGGGGGGGGCAACTGAATTATTGCCTCAACCTTAAGAGGATCAATCATGATCCCTGTTGTTGACACTATGAAATCTAAAAATCGTCCTGACGTTACGTAAACGATGCACTTGTTTGGATTCAAGTGAATCTGAAAGTAGCAACAACGTTCAAAGATAAGTCGAAGGTGTGTGGGATGATTCGTTCTCTTGCGAGATTGAGATGCTAGATCATCTAGGTAAGCCTCGACTATATGCTTGAGGTCATGAAAAGAAAAAGACATGGCCCACTGAAAGGTGGCTCCAACATTTTTGAGACCAAAAGGGATCTTACGATATGCGAATGTACCCCATGGACAGATGAATGGATTTTTGTGTTGGTCTTCGGATTTGATTTGGATTTGATTATATCTCGAAAAACCATCCATGAAGGAAAAGGCTTCGCAACCCGCACATTCATCAATGATCTGGTCAATGAAAGGTGTGGGAAAATTATCTTTGGGACATGCCTTGTTCAAATCACGGAAGTCGGTACATACACGAATCGTGCCTTGTTTTTTATTGACCGGCATGGGGTTTGACACCCATTGGGTCAAATGGATAGGATAGATAAACCCGACTTTTAGCAATTTCTCAACCTCAACCTTAATGGCTGCTGCTTTCTTAGGATTAACTGGACAAAGCTTCTGCCAAACTGGTTTGGCATCAGGATACATTGTGATTTCATGTTAAACTATTTTTGGATCGATACCTGGCATTTCCTCATAAGACCAGGAAAAAACATCGCGGAATTCTTTAAACCGATCGGTGTATATTTGAATCTCTTCGTGGGAGCAGTCCACTCTGATGAAGACATTCTCCATGATGCCAAGGTCTTGGGTGATATTGATTGGTAAGGTTTCAATGATAGTTTCCATATTACCCTCAACATAAACCTCATGTGTAGCTAAGGGGTTAATAGGACAAGACCGATCTCCCGTCATAGTCACGGTGAATTCTCCCACTTCAATTCAGCTTAACTCTGGGAGGAAGTATGATCTGTGATGAAGATCTTCCTAGGGTTTATCTGGACTAGTCATTGCTTCAATTATTGCTTCATCAAAGGGCAAGACTAAATCTAATGAATCAGTGTGAGCGAGAGAACCCTAAGCCCAAATAGGCTATAGAAGTGGATCTAACTCTTGTGCAGGAGCTGGATCAATGTGGGATGAAGTTTGTTGGACTAAGGAGTACGTTACTTCAGCGATGGACAAGGGCATGGGCATGCCCAGATGCCCTGTCCCATCCATTGTGGCCAATGGGGAAGGAAATGTCCACGAATCGTCGAAGTAAGTCGTGCGAAATGACGAAACTTGAAAAATCCCAACCTTATGGTGATTGGATAAAAACTTGATATCGCCTTGATGGGGCGGGTAATCGAAGGTACCCATCAAAGATGGGCACAAACCAACCCCTATGTTGACGACACCTGGTTGAGGATTATCAATCATCGGGATCATGGATGCCTCCAAAGCAGGGCCAGGTCTAGAGAAGGACAATTGATCGATGGTCACTATCTGACCATCGTGTGGAAACAACAAGACCCAGAAAACTGTAGCAACCACAACTTGCACGGCATAAGTCCAACTCCTTCCTAACAAGAGGTTATAGTCGAGCGAAGCATCAACTACCTCTACTTCGATACACACGGTCTTCCCTCCTAACTTCACAGGGAAAGAAGGAACGATACCATGTGGTTGGAACGAACGACCATCGAACGCAGTGAGGAGAGTAGGCGACGAAGCCAAAACGGGCTGGCCAATGGCCTTCCAACATGCCAACGACATAACGCATGTCGAGGCGCCCTCATCAACTACCGTGAAGAAACGCTACGTGTTAAGGCAGACAAGGTTTTAAGTCGATTGTATCCAGCATAATTGTACCCAGATTACAAGTCTCGGTAGATCCTAAGGCGATTAACAAAGCTTTCCTCTGGGAAGGGTAGCTTTGGAGGACCTCCAAAGCGGACATCGCACAAGGGGTTTGTGATAAATCTTCCAGCACAGAGTAGTTCTGGGAAGCCCTTGCGTTTGGGTTATGAGAAGTTTTTTTGAATGTGCCTTCAGGAATGCGTGTCATTGTTTCACCCAACGTCTTCTCAATATGTAGAGGAAGAGATGAGAGTTCAGCTTCTTTACCCTTCTCAGAAGTGCTCGGTTTACTATAGTCATGTGCTCTAGTCAATATAAAAGCATCACCTCGCTCCATATATACGTTCGCGGACACGGGGTTGTTCGTAGGTGGACAGGGTTCTTGGCTGCCACCTTCGGTGCTTGCAGAGGCTTGTGTTAGATTTTGTCCATGTTGAAATGGATTGGTTAACACAACACGCTGTTGCTGTGTCACAAAATTTTGGGCTTCTGCAAGCCGAGGACATAGATGGGTCGGGTGGTCTTCCGCGCACAAGTTGCATGGATACCTTGCCTTCCATTTTTCAGTGTTGTCCCCACTAGCATTATCAGTAGGTTTTTTATCCCCCTTACCCTTCTTTCATTGTTTTTTATTTCCTTCAGGTTGCTGGGTGGCCTTTGGGTTAGTCGATTGCACTATGTGTACCTCCGATGTTTTGGTAGGGGGAGAAACCAAAGTAGTGGTTTGGCTGGCCGCTACATGTTGTATAGATAACTGTTGCAACTGCTTCGTCAATTGCTCAGCGGGATTTTTTTGTGATGAACCAACAATACCATCGACATGTGGTCCAGCTATCTGTCTAGTTTTATCAAGGATTGAGCGTGGTGTATCTGGCAAGATGTTGTATAATAAATCAGACTGAGAATATATGAGATCAAATTGTTGAGCCCTCATGATGGCATCTTCTTTGGAGAATACTCCTGACGTCGCGACGTCTTTGGATAAATGCGGGACCAAATACTTAAGGATCCACTCAAGCAGGAATGTTGGTGGGACTGACACCTTTATTAGACTCTTCCGACGTCTCCATTCTTGGATGTGATCAGAGATGGTCCGCTTTCATCTGTTCAAAATTGGCCAGCAACTCTGTGCCAGCGTCGTATCTCACAGGTAACTGGAAATGGTTTAGGAAAGCCATTACCAGCTCACTTAAGGAAGAGTATCTTGAGTGATTGAGCTCGATGTACCATTTCGCGGCACTCCCAATGAGAGTACATTGAAACAATCACAACTGTACGGAGTCATCTTTCAATGAGTTAGATGAGCACCAAAGATAGAAGGTAGTCACATGATCTCCTGGATCTTCGTTAGGCTTGGCTTATAACTTTGGAATGTACGAAGGCAACTTCGTCAGCATAGGAGGCCAACAAAGATCGTGACAAATAGGGTCATTCAAAAACCTTGTCAAATCTGGCAAGTGCAAAGTCGCCAGGAAGGGTAGTTTGGGTTGTTGGTGATAACCTGGGAAAAAGGGGCCTGGAGTTTCACTGGCACTAGGTTGCCAGGAAAAGTTTGTTTGCTGGCCCGGATTCTGGTAGAAACCATGGCCCTGGCCAGCGTATGGATTTTGCATATGTGGAGACATCATCGACTGATTTCCCAAATAGGACATAGATAGTTGGGCATGCATTACATTTGAAGGACTCTGGGAAGGATTGCCCCATGTCGGTCCCATGGGGATAGGCATAGTAGTTTGTATGGGGTTCCATTGATTGTGGAAAGAATTACCACAGATCAACATTCTGGACGAGGGAACAGATCCCTGCAAAGAATTCCAAGGCCCTGATGTGGAAGAAGTTCCTAGGTTTTCCCCCTGTGCAGGAATAGTACCTTGCACAGGAATAGATTGTCCAAAACTGGAATTACCCCCAGTCAAGAAGGTGGCTAACGAGAAGGCATTGTTACCAAAAGTTCTGGCCAAAGAAAATGGTGTCGAACCTACCAACATATTATGCAAGGTGGACCTTGACTCCCCGCTCCAAATAAACTATGGTATGTAGGTTTCCTGGTGGATTGCTGATGCGAGCCACCGAGTGAAGGGGACGAAGGAGGAATATGACCTCCTCCATAAGGGAAATCATTAAGGGAGCATGAGTGCCCCCCATGTGACCTTGCAGAGGAGTAATAGAGCTCCCTGCCCCCAGACCTGAAGTCTGTAAAGTGGAGTAGGAAAGTACAAAACTTGTACCTGAACTAGGCATCCTGTATGAGAACGGAGGGCCTGTTGCACTTGGTGTGAAAGGGGTTGTGGCCGCTGCCAAAGATGGGATCGGACTACAGTGTGATGTAGAAGTGGTCAAGACCATGGTGGCTCAGACCAGTGATGGTGGGTTAGGAGGTGAAAACTCTCCTGTGGTGATAACCATAGTGGGAATTGAAGAATTCCCAGAAGGAGTAACAACGTTTGTTTCCATTGCTGTGTGCAACACTGTCTGGCGCTCGTAAAATTGAACTGGTACGATGAAAGGTGCCAAGAAATCAGTGGTTGGGGTTTCAAACGATCCAAGAGTGTTCACTTCAAGGTCCAAAACGGTCGATTCCTCTGGATGGTCGCCAATTCTGTTGTGAGGGAAATCTCCTTACGGACTACCAAATAGGGTTAGACTTTGCATGCAGATATGACCTATAGAAAATCTACTTTCTACCCTCGTCCCCAGACTTAAATCCCATTTCTTTTCAGTAAATGTATGGCTAGATCAACCTACCTTGTTCCGAGCGTTCGATGTCGATCCCTTGTCACACTTGATCACTTGTTCATAGTTCTCCTTTCCAATGCTAACCTGCATACAAGACAAGCAACACCTACACATGCATCTTACCTATAGACTAATGGGTTAGAGATTCAAACATGTACTTAACAAATTATGAATAAATCATGAATTGGGAGGGGAAAATAATTTTCTTTATTACTTTGAATGAGTCAACTTACAAAAAATTGAGACCGGCCACCGCTCCACGAACCTAATCCTGGGCTCCTCTTCAATTGTCCTCCAACGTCTTTGCTTTGTATCTCTTCTGGCACAAGGAAGGATAAAGGGTTGGGACAATGGGAATATGCAAATGGGCAGAGTTTCTTTGCTATCTTTCTCCTTCTCCAAATGGGACCCCTAGCACTTCTTTTATAGGCTCGAAGAAGATAGGTATTTGGATGAACCCTCGGCCATGCATGGACGAGAGTTTCAATTAACTCACCCAGAGTTGTGTGTTCTGTCAGGAAATTTCCTTTTTTCATGCTTTTGTCAGTCCATGTAGGTTGTTTTAGGTCAGCTAGCATGTACACACATGCAGTATTAGAGTAGGGCACGTGAGCCCTTATAAAAGAGGTTTTTTAAAGAGTTGCTCAACAATGCTTTGGCAAAGAAGGGATCTGAGATGGCCTGATGCCAGGTAAGCATGTATGGTGCAATTTAGGGTTATAACACCCCTTATTTTCCTCCAGACCTGTTATCATATTGAAATATCCCCCAAGGATCTATCGTTGGTTGCTGATGTGATTAGAAATCCATTCAAAATGATGGAGGAAGGCTTCCTTGTCTCCCGAGGTTGTAGGGCCATAAACGTTCGTGATAAAGCCTGGCTTGTTTGAATCGATGAGATAGAAGGAGGCCGTGATGGTCCATTTGGAAGTCAAGAAACCTTCCATCAGTACCATGATAGGGTTCCAGAGTATGACAAGCCCTCCTATTGAACCTTTTGCATTTACTTCAACTAAATTATCTTGTTTCCAACATTTTGAAAGTATTTTAGAGGCTTCCTCTCCCGTGCATTTAGTTTCTTGTAGGAGAAGAATGTACGACTATTCCTTCATTATCCTTTCCCAGATCAAGCATTGATTTCTTCATGCACTGAGGCCCCTTATATTCCAATATAACATCTTCATGAGGATGATGAGGGTTGGAGGGGAGGAAAACTATCCAAGATCAGGTGGATCTGGCCCAAGTTCACTAGGAAATTTCCCACATCCTGAATGAGTTGGTGCTTTGGTTTTCTGCCCCATTTCTTCTCTTCTTTGGTGGGTTTGTGTTGTTATTTAGAGTTTCATTTTTGTATTCCTAGATTTGAATTGGCATAGGATGATCGTCCTACTGTGGATTTAAGGAAAAATTTGTGGACTTTGCGTAACTGATCCAGAGGTATGGTGTAGAGATGTTATTTTTGGTAGGCCTGTTCAAGGTGTAACAAATCTATTCCTACCAGCTCCTGATCTTCCAGATCTATGTCAAGGTCTCCTATTTCTGGCCCTAGATTTGTTGGAAGGGAGGTCTCTGAGTTGGGGATTCGAGTGGATCCAAGGGTGGGTGGGTTGGGGTTTGGAGAACCCTGGACTTGCGTTGGGACTACGAGATTTTTCAGGGGGTCAGAGGGATTGATGGGATTTTTTGACAGGGTCTAGAGGGATTCTAAAGAGTTATTGGTTGAGGGTCTAGAGGGGTCTTATGGAGGTGCTTTTTTGGAAAGATTCCTGCGGTGTCCCGTGACCTGGGTGAAACTGTCCTTGATTTTGTCAGGATCCTCAGGATTTGATTTGATGGGGTTGTTTAAGGGGAAGTCATGGAAGATATGGCCATTTTCATGGAATTTATGGTAGTGGAAGGGAATGTGCTCGTAATCTAAGGTTTGGGACCATTCTTCGTCCTGGTAGTCCAAGGTTATGGCTTCGGGGAGTGGTTTGGAGATATTCAAGTAAACACAAATTCATGCATAAGAAATGTACCTTCATTGTTTTGTTGCCTCTGAAGCTTTGACATAGATGCCAATCATGTTGCCGATGCCTACGAGTATTTCTTCTAGCCAAAACTCTTGAGGTAGAGAGTATAGTCATAGCCAGACCGGTGCATGCGTGAAGTCCTCCTTCTCTGGGATGAACTTTTCCGTCCAAAAATGAAGGAAAAGACCTGTCGAGTTGTAAAAGTACATGCCTCCTTCAAAGATTATGTTTCTGTCCTCCAGGTTATGCAGGATGATAGTGAATAATCCATTTGATCTATTTTGGAGGTCGTAGTGACCCTTGGGCTTCCACCAACCAATGATGGATCCATTTAACTAAATATTTTTTTGATGGCCAAAGTCCTAGAAATTTTCCTATCAGGGATAAATCCTTCATGTATTGTTTCTGGTATTCCATCCTTGGAGAGATGATGGTATATTTGGGCACGACAGGAGCCTGCAAAATGAATTTTCCAGGTTCCCAGGTGTGATTCAATTTTGGATGGTTTGATTAAGGTTCAATATCCATATGTTTCTCCTTCAGCATCTGATCCTCCCAAAGGATGTTTTTCAGTTCCGCTGGAAGCTAAAAGGTGGTCGCTTGAAGTGATTGAAGCCTTTCTCATGGGCGATGATGAAACTGTAAGAGGGGATAGGATGTCCCCCTTCCTTGACCTCCATGGCCACATCAAGGATTCAAGGCGACGCTCATAGGGGATCGATGTTGGAACCCTAACAAAGCTGCGTGTTTTTCCAACCACAAAAAAAAAAATGTGTATTTTCATTAAAAAGACAAAATTTCATTTCTTTTTGTAAGTTAGATGTTTATATTACCTTCATAAAACTATGTTCCATGTACATATCATCTGACCTGGTGCATGGACTTCCAAAAATGGAAACCAACTCCAGTACCAGGTCCCATATATCTTCAAATGTCTGCTCGGAGGGCCAAAAATAAAATGTCTAGTTTTACCAAAGTGGCAACACAACAAGCATAGATATAAAGCTATATTAAAAAATACACAAATAGAAATTAAAAGATAGATAAAAAACATAACAGGATTGTTGAATCTGTAAGGTCTCTTCTAACAGAGCCTTATAAAACATAAATTTAATTAGAGAAGTGTTATCCTAACATCTTTACAATTCCTTAGTCAGCATATAACCATTCATAACCAACATATAACCATTCAACATAATTAAAATTTATGAGTATATCATAATAAATTACATAACACAACATAATAATGGAAATACATACCTCTAATTGATGCTACTGCTGTCCTCCAACTCTGCCTGATGCTCTGCCCAAAAGCATCTAACCTCCCAGTCAGCTAGGAACAGAGCCTCTCTGTCTCCCTAACTCCAGGATTCCGTAAGGATTCCTGGCCCCCGAGCCCAAAACTCCCAGCAACAGGTGTCCCATGTCTCAGTCCTACAACAAGCTTCTCCAGCCAAAAACTAGTAATACAGTCTTCCAATCTCCCAAAAATAAAATTTCCCAATACAGTCTCCAATATGAAAAATAATGCTCTCTCTCCCCCCCAAATCCAAAAGTGCCCCCTTCTCGAATGTTTTTTCCTCCTCTTATCCTCCTTTCCCCCTCCCTCATTCACCACCTTCTCCCTTTCATTAAGACTCACCCACCTTATCCCCTTTCTCTTCAATGGTTCCCTCATTCAATACGCTAAGTTTTCATTTAATAAATTAAAATTTATTTTGTTTGTTAATTTGTGCGGGACCTGTTGGCTACGCGATTAACCTGTGGCTTGAGAAACCGTGACTCAGGGGCATCTAAGTCGTCAAAATCACCCGGGGATCGCACCCGGCCTGAGCCACACCAACCCTTAACATGGTTGGATTTTTTGTCCCCGCAGGTTTCGAACTGGTGACTTTAACATCACGGAGTGGCTTAACAACACACTCCGTCACCGACTGTCCTAAACCTCGGGGACAATAAATTAAAATTTATTAAACTCAAATTCATTAACCAAATATTTAATCAGTTAATTAATTAATTAATTAATTAACTAATTAATTAATTAACTAATATACATTAAACAATTATTAAATCAGAACAATCAATTAATTAATTAATTAACTAATATACATTAAACAATTATTAAATCAGGACAATTAATTAATTAATTAATTAAACTTAATATACTTTAAACAAATATTTAACTATGACAATTAATTATTTAACTAGGGTTGTTACATACACCCACCCTTCAAGAAACTTTGTCCCGAAGTTTAAAGTATTTTATGATACAAGGGAAAAGACACAGGGCTCACACATTCATATCCAATAACCCACATTATCAATAAGTAAGCCAAGAAAACTCATACATACTAGTGTACATGTGCAAGAAATTCATGTGTAGCTAGTACATACAAGTCTCACGGATGTACTAATAACAATAACTATCACCTCTATAGTAATTTCTGTATACATCCAATCCATTCAACAAGACTATTCAGTTTATAAAAGATAATAACTCAATCAAATGTTTGCAAAATCCTTTAATTACAATTATCTAGCTCAACAATGTTATTTAGACAATTGTAGTTTAGTTTAGTAATTATGAATATTTATATATACACATTTTCTTTTCAGAAGGAAAAACAATAAATTCCACCATAAGACGAACCTCCATACACTCTCAACTATTTATACTCATCCTTCCTCCCTAACTTACTTCCATCTTCCATTCCTATCCTTCCTCTATTGGACTATCTTGGAGAGTCAACTATATTGACCTAACTCCAAATAGAAGCCGTAAGAAAAAGTGTCACTATCTTGACCAAGCTTCCCCAGCAGGCAACTGACAGTCATCATCACATGTCTAGGGGAGCGTGAGCTAACACCGTCCTCCCATGACTCCAGGTTTCAGAGGATACATGGTGGGAAATGCCTCCACCCCTCCTAACAGGACTAGGGTCCACACTCTACAATGGAATATACAGTGGCACCGCGCTGCTGGGAGTTTTGTCATTGTTTATTCAGTTTTGGGCAGTCTCACCACCTGAAATCCTACACTGGTCCACATATCATAGCAATGCATTCAAACCAATATAATTTCACATACAAAGATTCATACCATATTGTTTCTCGGTCAGTGGTCATGACATCCACTTTCATTACCATTATCCCTTGACTATTTCATAGCCCATTGACCTGCAGATTAGTCTATAAAAAAAACTCATACATATCTATGCATTTTCATCATGTAATTGCATACAACCATAATCTCAATTCGGTATCCACGTACCAACAACTTAATATCAAGTTTTCAAGTTAGAAATAGATCTCATAATATCCCCATAATTCAATTAACATTACCCATTTATAGAATTATCATTTACATAATAGATTGCATCATATCCAACATCATTCAAATAACATTTAAACCTTCATAGGATTCACATTCACACAGTATATCACATCATATCCCTCATCATCAATAACATTTAAACATTTATAGAATTTACATTCACATAGTAGATCACATCATATCCATCATCATCAATAACATTTAAACATTTATAGAATTTACATTCTCACAATATATCGCATCATATCCATCATTATTCAAATACATTTAAACATTCATAAGGTTCATACATCTTAAAAGTTCAAGTGTATCATTTAATAGTTTTACTGTGAATAGAAAAATAAAGGTGTTTAGGCCTCAGGTAATCCTAGTTGTCTAAGTCAAAAGGTGGCGTTACAAACACCCAACCTTAGAGAACATATTCTCAAGGTGGTAAAAACAGTGAGGGAAAATCTCGTTGTAAGGTCTCGACATCTTCCCAAGTAGCGGATCCTGGACTATACTTGTCCCACTGGACCTTAACTTGGTCTACCAGACGGTTCCTGAGCTGTCAGAATCTACGATCCAATATGCGTAATGGTTCTACCGTGAGGGTTCCTGCATCCGATACGTGCAATTCCTTCCAATTTAGTTTATGTGATTCATCAGCTACATAATGACATAGAACAGATACATGAAAAAAATTATGAGTTTTATGCAAGTGGGGTGACAGTACGAGACGATAGGTGATGGGTCCAATTTTCTCTTGGATTTTGAACAGTCCTATAAATCGAGGTGACAACTGTGTCCCCTTCCTGAACCGTATGTTACTCTTATTAGGCCTGATACAAATGAAAACATGATCTCCCACTTTATAACTTCGATCCATCCTGTGTACATCCGCATAACGTTTATGTCTATCATGTGCTTCCTTTAGTCTCTTCCTAACATGAATCACATGTTCCTCCATCTCTTGAATCAATTTTGGCCCAACTGTTACTCAATATTCTAACCTCTCCCAACTCAACGACGTTCTGCATGGCCTTCCATACAGAGCTTCGTAGGGTGGAATTCCGATGGAGCTATGAAAACTGTTATTGTAGGCAAACTACACCAAAGGTAGGTACTTCTCCCAATGAGTTTGATTATCCATAACATACATCCTAAGAATGTCTTCCATAACTTGATTTACTCTCTCAGTGTTCCCATCTATTTCTGGATGATAAGTCGTGATTAAGTTCAACTGAGTCCCCAATGCTGACTGCAAACTTTTCCAAAACCTAGAAGTGAATATAGAGTCTCTATCTGAGATGATCTTCTTAGGTATCCCGTGAAAATGGATGACCTCATTTACAAACACGCGTGCCACATCAATGACATCATAAGTATCTCTAACCAGAATAAAATGAGTACTCTTGGTTAACTTATCAACTATCACAAGAATGGCATTGTGTCTATGAGATGTGAGTGACAATCCCACAACAAAATCCATAGAAATGACTTCCCACTTGGACATAGGAACATCATGTGGTTGTAGGAGGCCTGTCGGGTGATGGTGGTCGGATTTCAGTTGTTGACACTCCAGGCACTTGGCGACGAAATGGACTACATCCCACTTCATGTCTACCCAGAAGAAAAGATTCCTCATGTCTGCACACATTTTATTCACACCCGGAGGCACACAATAAAGTGCTCTATGGGCTTCCTTTAGTATGATGCTTCGAATATCCCCATTTTTGGGGATGTACATCCTTCCTTGATATCTTAATAGTTCATCTTCTTCCAGACTATATCCTTCATACTTTGGATCTAATTTCCTCCCACTCTGGAGGTTTGAGGTAGCCTTTAAATACCAACTATCCCCAAGGAGTTGCGTCAACACACGTTCCCTCAGATTGACTTTTAAGGGTACCAAGGAGAAGACACGTGGTCTCCTACTCAAGGCATCTGTGACCACAATCTCTTTTCCCTTGATATAAGAAATACCAAAATCGTAATCACTCATGAACTCACTCCATCGCCTTTGCATGGAATTCAGATCCCTTTGAGTGAAGAGATGTTTTAAACTTTGATGGTTCATTTTGAGCTCAAAGTTTCTCCCTACTAGATAGTGCCTCCAAAGTTTCAGAGCTAGCATTACAACTGCCAACTCTAAATCATGAGTAGCATAAAGTTCCTGTGTTTCTTCAACTTCCTTGACGCATAAGCTATCACTCCTCCATCCTGCATTATCACGGCCCCCAACCCTTGCTTCGAGGCATCCGTGCAGACTGTGAAGTCCTTTTCCATATCCGACACTCGTAGAATTGGTGCACTAGTTAGTAACCTTTTAATCTCGATGAATGCACTATCACATTCTTCTGTCCATTCATACCTAACCCCCTTGCACTGCAAAGTGGTGATAGGTTTTTCTATTTTAGAGAACCCTTCCACAAATCTCCAATAATAACCTGCTAGCCCCATGAAGCTTCTTACCTCATGAGCATTTTTTGGAACTGGCCATTCCATAATGGCCTTTACCTTTTCTGGGTCCATAGAGATTCCTTCACCGGAAATGATATGACCTAAATAGTGGATTTGTTTCTGGAAGAAGGAACACTTAAACAACTTCCCATACAATTTGTTCTCTCTAAGGCAGGACAACACCACTCACAAGTGTTCCTCATGTTCTCTTTCGTTATTGGAATAGATGAGGATATCATCTAAAAATACTTGTACAAAGTGGTCTAAGTACTTCCGGAATACACTGTTCATGAGGCTCATGAATACTTCTAGTGCATTGGTCAATCCGAAAGGTACTACAACGAACTCGTAATGCCCAAACTGAGTTCGAAAGGCAGTTTTAGGAATATCGTCTTCCTTAATCCTTAACTGGTGATACCCTGATTGCAAATCAACTTTTGAGAATACCACTGCTCCTTTCATCTGATCAAAGAGATCATCTATCCATGGAATTGGGTACCTATTTTTCACTATAGCACGGTTCAAGTCCCTATAATCTATACACATTCGTAAGGAACCATCCTTCTTATTTACAAAAATTACTGGTGCACCCCAAGGTGAGACACTAGGCCTTATTAGCCCTAAGTCGAGTAGCTCTTTCAACTGCATCTGCAACTCACAAAGTTCTGGCACTGTCATCCTATACGAAGTCTTGGAAATTGGTTCTACACCAGGTTTTAGTTCAATAGTAAAATCAAGCTCCCTCTCAGGAGGTAACCCTGGAAACTCATTCGGAAAAACATCCTTAAATTCTTACAATACCGGGGACTGATCCAAGGAGGGTCCTTTCCTTTTATTCACTACTTCAATGACATAAAGTCGACACCCTTGCCTCATTCATCGCTTAACCTTCATAGTTGAGATAAAGCATATAGACACCTTTATTCGTACACCATGGATCTCTACTGGCCTTCCTTCATCGTCAACACAAAGCACCCTTTTTGCGAAACAATCTACCATAGCTTGATGGGCTTCTAACCAATCCATTCCAATGATTAGGTCATACGCCCCTAGAGAAATGACGTATACCTTCAACCTGGTAGTACACACTCCCAGGTCTACTAGAAAATTATCAATGCTAGGTCCTACCGCTTGTTTTTCCCCCGAAGCCATCTCGACTGGTTTAAAGTCATCGTGCTCGTAGGCTTCCAACCCACTCTTTTCTAATGCAGATGGTGAAATGAAACTATTTGTAGCACCATAATCAAATAAAATTTTAACATTGATATGATTGAGCATACCTGACGATTCCACCACCGTGGATTGATGTTCTGCCTGGTGATTATTAACTGTTGCATAAATCTGGTGGCTACCACTTGCTCTTCCCATCGAGGCCTTTCCTTCTCTATGCACAAATCCTAATTATAACTCTGTGTAGTCACGCTAGTAATGGGGTCCTCCACACCCCCAACACGTAACACAATATGGAACCTACACACTGCTCTGTGACGGTCTCTGAAATGAGCTCCTTCCCCTGGAACCCCTGCCCCTACTAGCTGCTCCCTGAGATGGTCGTGGACCTGCCTGCATCGTTGGTGATGAATGGGATGTTGCACTTGCTGCCATTGAAATACCTGTGGCGACTGTCCTTGGTGTGACTCTATTACCATATGGAGGTGGCCTTGAGCTCCCTCCCCTGGAGAAGGTCCTAGGGGCCTTCCCCACAAATCCAAGATGATGCGGAAAGGTTGATCTCATACCTCCATTTAAGTTCATGTGTTCCTCCGCATAATGTGCATTTTCAACCGCTTCCACTACTGAAGACAGTTTCCACATCCGCACCATGGCCCTTATATTAGGGTTTAACCCATAGACAAAGTGTTTTGCCTTCCGTTGTTCATTATCCATGTATGAAACATATTTGACCAATTCCATAAACCTGATCTTGTACTCTTCCACGGTCCTGTTTTCCTGTACTAGAGCATGAAATGCTCCCACCTGTTGTTCCTCGTAGTAAGCTGGTAGATATTTCCTTCGGAACCTTTCCTCAAAAAGTTCCCAAGAGATGGTGTCTGGGGTAAGGTGCAACTACCTCTCCAGGTTTCCCCACCAGTGCAGGGCACTGTCTCTCAACTAAAAAATCACTATCTTCGCCTTTGATGTGGACGCATAGTCTCTTAAGGCGAAACACCTTGGCATGCCTTCCAACCATGCCTCTGCACGTTCATTGGTATGACCCCCAGCAAACTATGGAAGTTTGATCTTCTGCAGTTCTCTAGTGATGTCTTCGGGTGGAGGCCCTCCCCCTGAATCCCTTGACGCTTCAGGATTACCCACTCCAGATGGTGGGGGTTCCACTTTGATCCCTGCTGGTTGACGCCCCTTTAAAGTCTCATTTATGGCCTCCAAAGAGCGTAGTATGAGAGCTAATTCAGGCGATGGTGGTGGCGGTGTTGGAGGTCCCTGTGACGATGCCCCTCTGCCTTGGTTTCCTCTAGTCCTAACCATCCCGTATGATTGAATCTGCATCAACCGAAATTTTGTTAGGGATCATCTAGGGTAATTCACATTTGCGCAACTTAAACTTGAAAACAGGGTTAGGCGTAAGTTTTGTTTTTACTTGTCTGTAAACAAACATTACTCTCTTTAGGGGAAGTGGCTAGGTCAGGGTCGAAAGCCTCTAAGCTTGATGTCTTCACCTAAGAAAACTACTGACTCCCTCGCCTTAATCAACATATTTAACCTATCATTACTATCATGGCATGATGGTGTACGGTCTTTGGTGAAATCTCTATACTCAGTGGATAGGTCGCCAGTTCAAAACTCGTCCGTTCCAACTGAAATTTAATCTAATCTTAAGATAAATTTTATTATTATTATAATGCTATGTTAATTATTAAATATTATTTAATATGTTTATGTTTTTTTTTTTTTTGTTAATTTGTGCAGGACCTGTTGGCTACACGATTAACCTGTGGCTTGAGAAACTGCGACTCAGGGGCATCTAAGCCGTCAAAATCACCCGGGGATCGCACCCGGCCTGAGCCACACCAACCCTTAACATGGTTGTATTTTTTGTCCCCGCAGGTTTCGAACCGGTGACTTTAGCATCACGGAGTGGCTTAACAACACACTCTGTCACCGACTGTCCTACACCTCGGGGACTTATTTAATATGTTTATGTTAAATGTGTAATTAACATTTAATTAGTTAATCATTCAAATCACAGTTAATTAATTACTAATTAATTAACCACTATTATCAATGATTTGAAATAAAATTAAAATTTGAAATTAATTATTTAAAATAATAAAAAAAATAAAATTGAAATTAATCATTCTAAAATTTAAAATTTAAAACAACCACAAAAATGTTTTAAATTATTAAAACCCAAATTTAAAGTAATTAAAATAAATTTAAAGTAATTAAAATAAAAATAAAATAAATAACATAATTCAAAATAAAAACTCAAGGCAGCGATGGGTCCTCGCATGAGGTCCATTTGGACCCTCCCTCTTTTCCTGCTTGTTTAAACATTTAATAATAAATAAGAACATCTACTAAAATCCTAACAAACCCTAATCGTCGAGGTTTTCCCTGCTCTTGCCGCTCCACCCTTGGTCTTCTCTCATGGCTTCTCCTCGTCGGACATTTGATGGCTTGTGGTTAGGGTGTTGGTAGAGGTGGCTACCATTGCCATCACTTCAGCGCAACATCATACCTACTTGAAGGTATAGGCATGATGCGTTCAACACTGTATCGCCCCTTCGCAGGCTCCTCCTTCGTGGCTTGGCGCTGGTCTTGGCCGCTAGGCTTGTGATGTTGTGTGTTGTCTTTGTAGCTTGATGATACATGTGGTATAGTCTAAAGACTTGGATATTGGGTCATCGGGCCTGATATTTTGTTTTATTTTCTTCTCTATATTATGATGAGGCTGGGTTTGATGGGCTCTCAGGATTTTTGACGTTTTTAAATGGGGTTTTTTTTTGGTTCAATTTTTTTTTTTGTTGGGCAACATTTTTTTTGTTCACAGTATTAATTTTGTTCTCATTTGTATGCATCTCTATTTTGTTTGTGGAATGCAGCACAAATAACCCACGATTATTTTACATTTTTACTCATAATGCGTAGTGCATAAACATTGGCCCCTTGCGGGCTCCTCCCTTGTCTTTGGCGCTTGATCGTTGGTTTTTTTTTTTTTTTACCAGATGCGTAGTGCAACACAGTCGTGCCCTTGTGGGCTCTCCTTGGTGGCTGTGTGCGCTCGGTGGGTGTGGAGCTGCGGGCTCTCCTGGTGGCTTAGCTTTGGCGCTTGGTTGTGGGCGCTGGGATTTCATTATTGAACCTCGTTCCTCGAAAATTTGACCTCGGGTAGATTGTTAGGTCCATAACATTTTTATCCTAAGCAAGAATTCATGCTTTGTTGATAATCCTAACTAGGACGATCTAAGGCATTTTAGACATTTCATTTTATTACTTTTGTATTTTTTTTTTCTAGTTCTAGGTTGTTATACAATGATTAGATTTGTATTTTTTTTTTTAGTTTTGGGTTGTTATGCATATATCTGAGCAGGATTTCTTGTTGTGTTGATCATCCCGAATAGGACGATATGTAACCCCTTTGATAATTATTTAATGGTTTGTAGACCGGTCATATATTTATTCTAACCCTTGGCCTATTAAGTACTCAGACTGATAAAAATACAAGTGGGTTGCTAGACGTGCAATCCTTGACATTTTCCCACCATCATGTGCTATTTAATAAACATTGAGGTTTGCACCTTCGCTGCTTTAACCCCTTCGATGTCATAATAAATTCAACGTTTAGATGCATCTATGGTAGTTTACAATAGTTTTTGTTTTATTTTTATACTAGTAGTTGAAAAATAGAGATCGAATTGTCTTTTTCATTTCATTTTATTAGTTTTATACATGCACGCATTGTTACACATATTTTAGAAAGAATTCTTTCTTAGCAAGATTTTAAGGATAGGGAACTCCAACAGGAAACTATTATTTTCACTATATTATTTTCTTCTAGGTGGATTGCATCTTATCTCATGAAAATGGAAAGTTGCTAATGATGGGAAGGCATAAAAGAGATGTAGAGCGCATATATATGCCCCGTGTGGGCTCCTCCCTTGACCAACTTTGGCTCTTGGGCACGGACTTGGTGTAGATTTGACCGTTGAACTTATGTGTCAGGATTTTGCGCAGGAAGGAGGCGTGGTTTTAGAAACCTCCTCATATTCATCCATGAACATAATCCAATCAAATTCAGAAACCCTTTGAAACTAAAATGATCTCCATTTACCACTAGTACATGGGTCTAAGAGTTTGCAATCCAGAATCATTTATTTTTCTTAGAAAAATTGTTTTATTTCAATTTTCCTTGTAATCATTTCAAGTTTCCTTGTAATCAGGGTTAATGGAGATTTCTCTAGTTCTCATAGCTCACCTTTTGGCATAATCTTAATAGTTTCTCATTCGAATTGAGTTTTAAAGAATACAAACATGTCTCATCCATAAAGATTGTACTTTGGTTGTTATTCTTAAACCTAGGGAAATTTGTCACTGATATTTTCTAAAGTTGTTTGATAACTTTTATTTAGAAGCATGTGTAGCAGTTCCACACTTAGCACTGTAGAACCCATAGACTATATTGGGTACTCTGGACTCTGGAGAGAGTAATTTTCTTTCTTTTCATTCTAATAGTTCTATTCTTTAACACTTTAGTTTGACCACTTGCATTCTTAGGTATTTTTAAATATTAGCCAAGGTATTCATGGATATCATCCATTTCTAGAACACCGTGTCAATTTATACTGTTGACTGTTTGTGCTTTTTATAGTGAACATATGACCATTATTTAGTTGCATGTTGCTACCAACCTTGAGACTAAATGTTGCAGCCCTTGCACACATCATGTTGGTACAAAGACAAAATCCCAGTGTTGTGGGTGGTGAAGCCTAGGTTTTAGTTTTGAAACTTGGCTCTGATACCATATGTAAGGTCTCTTCCAACAGAGCCTTATAAAAAATAAATTTAATTAGAGAAGTGTTATCCTAACATCTTTACAATTCCTTAGTCAGCATATAACCATTCATAACCAACATATAACCATTCATCATAATTAAAATTTATGAGCAATTCATAATAAATTACATAACACAACAGAATAATGAAAATACATACCTCTAACTGATGCTACTGTTGTCCTCCAACTCTGCTTGATGCTCTGCCCAAAGCCATCTAACCTCCCAGTCATCTAGGAACAGAGCCTCTCCGACTCCCTAACTCCAGGATTCCTGGCCCTCGAGCCCAAAACTCCCGGCAACAGGTGCCCCCTGTCTCAGTCCTACAACAAGCTTCTCTAGCCAAAAACCAGTAATACAGTCTTCCAATCTCCCAAAAATAAAAATGCCCAATACAGTCTCCAATATGAAAAATAATGCTCTCTCCCCCCCCAAAAATCCAAAAGTGCCCGCTCTCGAATGTTTTTTCCTCCTCTTATCCTCCTTTCCCCCTTCCTCATTCACCGCCTTCTCCCTTTCATTAAGACTCACCCACCTTATCCCTCCATTCAATGCCAACCACCTTATCCCCTTTATCTTAAATGGTTCCCTCATTCGATATGGTAAGTTTTCATTTAATAAATTAAAATTTATTAAACTCAAATTCATTAACCAAATATTTAATCAGTTAATTAATTAATTAACTAATATACATTAAACAATTATTAAATTAGGACAATTAATTAATTAACTAATATGCATTAAACAATTATTAAATCAGGATAATTAATTAATTAATTAATTAAACTTAATATACTTTAAACAAATATTTAACTATGACAATTAATTATTTAACTAGGGTTGTTACAGAATCAAAATACAGACTCACCACTTTGCCATCACTACGAGGAAGAACTAGCCAAGTTGGAACAAAAGTGCATCGATGACAACATTCTGGACAATGTTGGTAGGGCTTCTGGCCTGAGAGTGAGTTAAAAATATCTTATAGCTTTTGGTCCATCATCTCTATGACAAAAATGTTTTTCTGCTATGTTTCTTCAAATTTCAAAAATTAACTGAAACTGGTCATCCAAGGATCGATGGGGAGAGTTATCTTCTCACATTCCACTGGAGTCTGCCTATGGAGCTTGCAATCTATTTCATATGTCATTCCTTTGATCCAAAGGAATAGGATTCTCTGGTAAAGTTCATCTCACTGAAGGCAAAGCAGGGACCTCCACATTATCCTGTTTTGGGACCATCAAAATTTCCTGTTCCACATTTGCATAACCCTAACTCTCCTCATCATGTTGGCTTGCCATGGGGGAAGAAGTCTAGAGAGATGAACTAGAGATACTAGAGGAAGGAGAGATAGAGCGACGATTTCCATTGGAATTGTGGAAAGTTATCGAACCCTTGCGAGGTTTACCTCGTTCACGAGGCATGGTGCAGGGAGGGAACAAAAAGACTAAATGGGGAGCCAGAAAAAATCGGGGATTGGAGAGCGACAAATGTAAGCATAGTGTTTTCCAGCAATTCAGCCAGCAGTAGGTATTATGGGCTCGATAGACACCCAAGGAAGGATAAAAGAGGCCATAACGAGGCCCAAAACCTGTAATACTTCCATTACAATTCCATAAATGGAATTCACATCCAATGTACCGAAATTTGTAGAGACAACCAACGACAAGACCTGAGACATTAAGGTGGGCATGAGAGAAAGGCCACAGAGGTGAGAGCTAGAGTAAATGAACACCTCCGGGAGAGGATATGAGATGTTGGAGGCTGAGTCATATGCCAAATGGTGTAATGTCATGTTGAACGAGTCGACACCCCATCCGGAAAAATGCTTTTTTTTTTCCTTTAAAAAAAATTAAATAGAAAAATGTGTTTTTTTTTTCTTTAAAGAAAAAAAGAAACATGTATGTGGAGTTTGTTTTGTCAATTTATTTGTTTTTAATGTAAATTTTAAAAATAAAATAAAATTGATTAATAAAAAAATACCACTTGTTGGTCCCCGGTTTTGACCATGTTCTTTGCCCATATTACATACTATTGACCTCCAACTATATGCCAGTACCACCCTTTTTTACCTCCTTTTGATATAATCAACATCCCTTTACCACCCAAAGGGGTCACCTAAGGTAT